>MJUU01039620.1:48253-65259 GCA_002080025.1 Modiolus philippinarum
GTTTTTACAATGTATATATAGAGATATTGTCTCATGTGCTTTTTCGTAATATCTATCATTGGTTTTTGGTGTTCTGACCAAACAAGTGCTTGTTTTTACAATGTATATATAGAGATATTGTCTCATGTGCTTTTTCTTAATATCTATCATTGGTTTTTGGTGTTCTGCTCAAACAGGTGCTTGTTTTTACAATGTAGATATAGAGATATTCTCTCATGTGCTTTTTCTTAATATCTATCATTGGTTTTTGGTGTTCTGCTCAAAACGGTGCTTGTTTTTACAATGTATATATAGAGATATTGTCTCATGTGCTTTTTCTTAATATCTATTATTGGTTGTTGGTGTTCTGCTCAAACAGGTGCTTGTTTTTACGATGTATGTATAGAGATATTGTCTCATGTGCTTTTTCTTAATATCTATCATTGGTTTTTGGTGTTCTGCTCAAACAGGTGCTTGTTTTTTTACAATGTATGTATAGAGATATTGTCTCATATGCTTTTTCTGAATATCTATCATTGGTTTTTGGTGTTCTGCTCAAACAGGTGCTTGTTTTTACAATGTATATATAGAGATATTGTCTCATGTGCTTTTTCTTAATATCTACCATTGGTTTTTGGTGTTTATACATTCTATATTTTAAAATAGTATTTTATTTGCTGACTAGAATGGTGGGTCAAATAGCATTGAACCATCTCAAATACAAAATGCATTCGATGACTCCTTTTAAAGCATTATACATAAATAAGTATGCAATAACGACAAACTATATCATAATACACTTTTAGAAGAAACTGTACTTCGAATTAGCTAATTCTTCTTTCACGTCGTGAATGACATTAATATTCTCTCAATATTTCAGAACTAATTCTAATAAGTATCACTATTCAGTTATGTTTTAAAAAGTCATGTAGATTACAGAGTTTGCAGAGTTAACATTTATTACAACAGAATATAAAGAAACACATTCTAGTTGTTTTCCTTGTGTAACAATTTTCTGGTCTTTAGTGCAAATATTCATTGGAGTACTTGATTATATAATGTTACAAATAACTTTTTATACTGAATAAATAACACTTATTGTTGCAGTAAGTATAAACAAAAACTTAAATGTTGTAATATTTTTCACACTGCAAATAATTATTCACTTTCTCTTGAAAATAATCCCATGCATCCAGTATTTAATAACAAGCCAATTAATTCTAAAATTTCTACATTTATATCTAAAAATTGAAAAAAAAATAAATTGTCTATTTTTAAAGGGATATAACTCACTTTGAATAATTCAAAGAGAGAAAATTCATTAGAAAGACTGTAATTTTATCAATTTTTATAAATTGAAATATATATATATATATATATATATATATATATATATATATATATGTGTGTAAGAATCAGATCGACGTCCGGCCTCAAATCGACGTCCGATTATCAGATCGATGTCCATCCTACACGTCACAATAGTAAATCTCCCAAATCGACGTCCTTTCCTATAGATTCTCAAATTGACGTCCATTCTCAAATCAACGTCCTTTTTTCACTTCTCAAATCGTCGTCTATTCATGGTGTCATTTTTATCGTAGAGTAATGAATTCACTAGCTGATATCGAACATCGCTACATTTCTTTTTGGTGATCAACGAGCATATAATATGAGACGAATTACTCTAACAAACACTGTCATCAGTTGCTCGACAAGGAAACCGAAAAGACAATATATCAAGACAACAATGCAGTCAATGAGTTGATTGATTGTATGAAAACTTCAGATCGGGAGATTTTGGCACTAATGCGGATGGCTAGAATAATAGTTTATTAATTCTTATAAACTAAGAGAGCAAAAACGTTAAATTTTGATAGTACAAAAATGTTCACATGAACAAGTACACCATAACTAACGAAATATAGAGAACATACACCAAAGACATTTAAATGTGTTTAATATGTCTCTGCATACACCATGCCGCTTTACTATAGTTGTACAGGGTAAATTACAATCCGTGAGTGTAATTATCCATTTATTTTTTACCTACAAATGTAAGCTTGGAATTATCAAATCGCACTCAACATCGATGATAAGAACCTTTCGGCGTTGGATCGTTGGTCCATTAAGAATAAATTTTTGTCACATCGTCTCGGTAACAAATCTATTATTTTGTTTGATCATGTCATATCGATGGATGGATTTCCAAAGCTGTCGAGATTCCCGTTTACCAAGTTTGTAAATTTTTGCAATTAATAGCATTAATAGAGTAATTTTTAGTCACATAAATTTATCTGGATACCAATCTAGAATTTTATCACATGGTCTTTATGATCATGACACATCGTTGGATGCATTTATTGACCATCGTGACACTTCTTTCTGTTTAGGGGATGACCATTTGATTTTCAGAAGGGGTGGGGGCTTCCGCTATTTTATTTATTTTCTTATTATCATCTTGAATAAGTTATATTCATCAAATGCCACATCAAAATATTGACATTTCAAACAAAACATGTTTTCTTCAAATAAAAATTAAATTATTTATTTTCACGACAAGTGGGGTGTAGAATACTTATTTTCTCTGGAACCAAGATTAAATTTTTTATTAACCAAATTACAACCCTCTCCCTCAAGATCAAATGGTCGTCCCCTTGCCGACTTTTGTCAACTGACACTTGAGTCCCATTATAGAGTATTTTTCTCTGCAACGGTAGATGATACAAATTCCTATTCTTATCACAAGCTTTGTATGATACATTGTTAGACCAGTCGGCATGCTACTTCCTATTTACTGAAATAGACTTGTTAGCTGCTGAATGTCGAGAGTTGGTCAGGGGTTTCAGTAATGAACACTGGCACAAAGATTTCTTGTCATACTATTGGGACAATGTTTCAAACAAAACATCTAAACAGATTTAAACATAAACATACAACCTCTATATTTCATTATTTGTTCAATTCCATTTTTGGATACGGGTATATCGAAAATTTTTCATACATTGAAATCGTTTTTATATATTTATTAATAAGAGAAGATGTGAACAGCGACCTGAGGATTTTAAATCTTACATAGATCTAAGAATGTTATTGGACACCGATTTGAAAAATGCATTCAAGTGGACGTAGATCTGTGAATATGACATCATTGGACAACGATCTGCGAATCGGACATCGATTTAAATCCTGATGTTGATTTGAGTCTTACACATATATATATATATATATATTGCTGTTACGTCATGATATGTTAAACGTTACTATCAGCTACCGTTGTCGTTATGTAATATCACCTGCAGGTTGGTATCAGCCATGAAAGCGCTAGTGAATGAATTACATGAATATTTGGTGCAAAAGTCTGATTGTGTTAGATTTTTAATGACAAATATATATAATCTACATACAAATTAACATTCAGATTCATATTATATATACTAAATATAAAATACTTGCATATATACTATATTCTAATGTTTTGTGAATATTTTCCAGCTGTGTATAATATAACTCTACTTTATGTGAAATATAGTTTTAATTAGAGCATATTTTGTGAACTGAAATCGATTCCTGAATTATATTGCAAAAGATATTATTGTGATACCCCTCAAACAGACAACGGAACGGTAGGAATTTTCGAACAGTAATTGCTTTAAGTATGTATAAAAATGTTTATATCAAATGCTGTTCATTATAAAAGCATTAACAAGTGAATAAATGTTGGTCTGCCTAGCTATGCCCCTATGACTAACAGAATTAGAATTGGTAATGTAATGTGTAAACAAATTTTCTTACCTCTACCGATTGCAGTCAATTCTAAATACTTTGGTCCCTGTTTACATTTATAAAGGACACAATTTTGTTCTATTAGCTCATTAACACCAATACAATTTCCATTCTTCATTGCACAGCCTGAAAGATATAAGGTTTTATAAAATACATTTATAAAGTAAAAGTGTATTCAACTAGTAAAATTATAAAGTATTCATTCATTTAACAAGTAAACCTATTTTGATGACTAGTCTAGATAACAACTTACAGTTTATGTAGTAGTTACTACCATGAGGCCTTATGCTCGATGGGTTATAACTTATTTTTACCATGACGTTATGGTAAATGTAATATTGAAGTATGTAACAAGTCAGGTGGGTCTTTCAGGAATTTCACATCTAGATAATGAAAAAGCAGAATTACTGCAGGATATCTTATTACAAAAAGGTAGTTGCCACCGTTACTTTCGGACTGTTCTATCTGTGTCCAAATCATAACATGTAAAATTTTGCCCATTTAACCCCACTTTTTATGTTATATTCTTAAAGCATGTATCTATGAGGAATTTTGAACAAAATTTTTGGAAATTGACATTACTCCTTCACTCAATTTTCAAGACTTACACATTTCTATACAAATGGACAAATAAAGGGTTATGGAGTGAATGTTCAGTAGATTAAATCCCTATAAATACAGACTAGTTTACAACAACGCTTTCATTGTTGTTCGTCATCTTGAAGTCACCATGAGGCCTTCAACAAAGAACAAACAACCTTATACATAGACAGCATCTAGCACCTATTAGCCTATTAAAAATAGTGAAATGGACATTTCCCACCAAATTTTTAATTGTCTGCATTTCAAAATCATACGCATGAAGCTATTATTTTTTTCTTGTTTAATATCAACATTTAAATAATTCTTTACGTTTATTTGGAAACATGCAATATCTAAATTTTAGAATTTATTTTAAACTAAGGAGTATCTCCCTTTTGCATAGCTCTGTCCCTAGCTGATTTTGTCTTTTTATTTTAGATGTTATAAGTTATTTGTTCTCTATCAGCTTTTACACATAGTTTGGGTTTTGGACTTCAAAGTGTTTTGATTTTATCTGCACTGAGGAAATGCGCATTTGTAGAAACAAAGTTCACAGTAATTTCGGTATTTTGTTAACTAATGCAGAACACATTTTATGAAATTTTCATTACTTTCATTCCAAGGTGGTAAATACCTTTGATGACATCATAGTACAAATATAATATACCATGAAAGAAACCCTGTAAATATTTTTACAATCAGATAAATAAATTGCTGGAATGTATGACATTACAATTTTCTGTTTGTTAGCGTCTCATATCTGAATACTTTATACATGCTTATACTCATATCAAGCAATCTTTCAACATATTCACGCTAAAATATTTCTGTTATTCAATTGATTACTAGGCACTGAACTTTTGATTTGAAGAGTCAACGCAATATCAACTAGCTTATAATTGCGAGCATTAGCCGATGTCAACTCAAGACAACAAATAAGGCCTCCAATAATAAAGTTTTGGATACCTCATACTAGAGATGTTTCACATTTTGACGAAAGAGAACCTAAACGTACGGGGACTCTTTATTGCACAAAAATTAAAAAAAGCGAAAGTAAATTTAAAAATGTAAACACTTCCAATTACAATGTTGGGATTCTTTAATTAAATAATTATATAGGCAAAGTAGTTGAGAAATATCCATTCTGAGCCATTTTTCCTTCGTATTTCGCTACGTGTCGTTTCGTCGCTTTCGTGTGTAGGTATGACTTACAAAAGAGACGAACGAAAGACATTCGAGTTGTCCTTAAATTTGAAAATAGATGATCAGTCATGCATTTCTCATTATGCCATTTGTAAAATAAATGTGAAGAAGTAACAGTCCGATGCCACAGTACAAAGTTCAAGATATAAAATTCAATTTGTGTTACATGCAGTACTTGAACCATATGGCCAGAAAACATTCATTATATATAATGTCATAAATAAGACAAATGAATTTCTCTCATTTCGTTGTATCAGATCTATTAAATACCTATTTAACAATGCTAATTATGACAGTTTGATCAGTTCATGTTGAGACTTCCTCTTGAACCATAGCCTATCTATAATGAAATTTATTAAATGCATTTTCCTGTTTTCCTTTTTTACAGTGTTTGGTGGTCTAAAATTCGATATAAAAAGAATTATATGTACCTCATCGTATGTTATTTTATTGTTTAGACATACTCGCTGATCTTTCTTATATCTTATTTTTATATTTTTTAATTTTTATTGGGGGCGGGGGGGGGTGTGTCTCCTCTACGGTAAAGCATGACATATGGTATACTTGTTCTAGAACATATCTTGTATCTTAAATGGCGAATGATTCCATGCTTTTCCGTTTTACATTCTAACATTCATTCTCACTCAGTTTCATTATTATTTTTTTTTATAATACACGTGACTTTGCAAACATTGAAGTTAAACTTGTGTGGGTGTTCTCTGTTTGCTAGTAATGCCATTCTGTTTTTTATAACCCCGCTTTGAAAAAGCGGCGGGTATATAGTGATGGCCATGTCCGTCCGTCTGTCTGTCCATTCGTCTGTCCGTCGCACATTTTTGTCACAGTTTTCTCAGCTTGTATATGTTGGAATGATTTCATATTTGTACAGAAGCTTGATTATGATAAGTTGTAATGTCTAAGCAATTTTCGGATGTGTCGTGTTGCTACTTCCTGTTTGCCAATATGTTGATGTTTTACTATAACACACTACGGATGAGACAGAAATTTTCGTCACAGTTTACCCAGTTATATATGTTGGAATGATTTCATATTTGGTCAGAAGCTTGATTTTGAAGAGATGTAATGTGTAAGCTATTTTTTGGTCTGTCGTGTCGCTACTTCCTGTTTGCCGATATGTTGAAGTTTTACTATAACACACTATGGATGAGAAATTTTTGTCACAGTTTTCTTATCTTGTATATGTTGGAATCAGTTCGTATTTGGTCAGAAGCTTGATTATGTGTAAGCTATTTTCCGGTCTGTCGTTTTGCTACTCCCTGTTTGCTTATATGTTGAAGTTTTACTTGACTTGTACAGTCGGGAATGATTTGAAATTTTGTCTGGAGCTATATAATAACGAGTTGTAATGTTTAAGCTATTAATGCATGGAAATTTTTCATCACAGTTTTTTTTTTGCTTTTATAGGTGGGAATGATTTCAAAATTGAACTGGAGCTTTATAATAATGAGTTGTAATGTGTAATCCCTCTACCGGTCTGTTGTGCATGCACTTCCTGTTTGCCGATTCTTTGATTGTATTATCACTTCCTGTTTTTTTTTGTTTTTTTGTTTTTTGTTTTTTTCTGTTTTTTTTTTTGGGGGGGGGTTGTATGAGTGTGGGCGATTTCAAATTCGGTCTGGACAACTGTTTAAAGAATATTGTATTACACTTTGAAAAAGAGTGGAGTTCGAATTTGACTCGTGCATGAAAAATGTAGAACTTCGAATTCATGTCATCGAAAGTGCGAATATTTATTCGATTGTCTGAGACATGGAGCAATGTTGTTTAAACTGTCCACTTTTGAGTTGAAAAGACAATATAGAGACTTTTATTTCAAATAGAAGCTATTGGCATATCCCCTTTGTAGAAAAATAATATTTTCGTTAGAAAAACAAAATCAGCACAAACACTAAACCAAATTCTAAAAAAAAATCGCAGAAAAACAATAATAAAAAAAAACGCCGTCCGAGATCCTCTAAAAAGATTTATTGATATGCTAATCTCCGCTTCATACGTTTTAGTTTCTAGAAATAAATAATTCTTCTTGTTTTATTCTTGCCCTTTCCTTATGCACGAAATTACTCGTTATCGACAGATCAATGAGGTTGCAGTGAATAGCGAACTGGTATGAAATTATATCGTACGTATAAGTGTAGGGAAGATATTTGTTGATGGTACTTTATAGTGCATAGAAAACAAATTATTATTACAGAAGTAGCCTTGCTTTTAAAAAGTATTCCTTTGGTCCGTGATTGAAGCAAGTTTTATCCGCTTTAGTTTTAAGTCGAGATAGAAAGTGAAAAAAAAATCAGTTTTGGCGTTTTCGGTTCGATTTATTCATTTCAATCTTCATTCTTTAATACCTTGTACAGGATTTAGCTGGGTTGATCTTCTTAGTATCCCAATAGTTGAAAATATTTTAACTGACAATGTTTGGTGATTTCATCGACTTGGCAAGCGTCCAATACAAGGGTGCACTCGACCGGTTTAAGACTTTACAAGATTTTATTTCTATATGAATAATGTCTAATATTACATGTGTTTAAGGTGATGATGATAATAAGCTTGACAAACACATGCACTTAGCCGCCGTCTTAGAAATAATCTATAAATAATATTGGAAATGAATAACATAATATCTTCAGCTAATGGTCCCCTTCGTGTCATTTAGGTTGTGGTTCGTCATGAAAGGCTTCTTTCGTCGGGTTTCGTCGAGTTTCGTCAGAATGTGAAATATCTCTACTAAGACCAAGACGGCCTCCAGCACCGGTTTGAGAGTAAATAGCTAATTGTAAAACAATGTGACACCCTAGTCTTATTTAGCCCATTGATGCGAGATCGTCAACACACATAAAATAAACTGGCAAAGTGTTATTACATCACTATTATCCGTTGCTAAACAAAGCATTTGACTAAGTGTCATATGCTACAACGGCAGTAGAATACCGAAGGAACAAAGGAAGCGATGACTACAAAAATCGAAGCCTAAAGACATGGCAAAAACGGTAACAGATAAAAACAAAGACAAAACAAGGACATGAGACAGCTAACAATGCACGGAAATAAAAAGATAACATTAAGAACTAAGGCACTCACAGTGTGAACTTCCATGAATACCGGGAGTGACATCAGGTGCTCCGGAAGGGTAGTGAACAAATGCAACATAAAAACAAATATAGGACGCTCATCACGTTTATTGGAAGAAAACTTTCTTTTAAGGAATAATGAAATATGGGCAATATAAACAGGTGGTCATAAGTTGAAATGTTCACGTTTTTTTCCGGCAATAGCGACAATTTTGTGACTTTCAAACATACAGATTATAACTTAAAATGATGGTGAAAATAACAAAATGTTACGTTAAAAACTGTAAAATTTAGTTTCTGGAAATTGCCATTTGTGTCTCATCCGTGCAGATGAAATTAGAATATTTGGGAAACCATAAACCTAAAAATGGTCAAACTAGATAGAGCATTAATAAACAAAAAGATCTAAAAAAACCAATACATCTATGGATAGAGCTATGCAAAAGACTTATTCTAATTAGTTATAAGCAAATTTTCTAAATTTTTAAATTGTACGTTTTCAGATAAATCTGTTTTCGGGTCAGTACCGAAATATTGACTACTGGGTTGATGAATAGACTCCGGGACTCACAGACAACCAGCAGAGGCATCGGCCAAAAGATAATTGCTAATTTAACCCCGAACTTACTGTAAATTTAATTTCTCTATATGGCCATTTCGAAAATTTACGTCTCTACAGTGCAGATTAAATCAAAATATTTGGAGGATGATACACCAAATTTGTAAAATCTGTTAGAGCACAAATAACGAAAAAGATCAAAATGGCAAGTCCAGCTAAGAACAGAGCTATGCAAATTTAAATACTCCATACTTTTTACGTTTTTTTCTAAAATTTATATATTGCAAGTTTTGTAAATATTTGCAAAGTTTGAAATCGTTCGGCCGACGAAATTTTTTGTAAGAATAATCATAATGAGAAGAACTAGATTTGGAAATCCGGACAAAAGCTTATATAGCCTCAGACAACCAATTTGATCATCTTATCTTATCAATTGACTGGAAACTACTTAGAAATAAATTTTCGTTGAAATCGGACAGAGTCGAAAATTTTAAATTTTTTTCAGCAAATTTGGATGTGGCAAAAAATTAAAAGAAACGTTTTTTTTTTCTCATGAATTCCCTCGTCTTATCTTATTGAACATTTATACAAAATATGAACCAATTTTGCAACACAGTCTTGGATACTGAGCTCTTAATTTTTCAACTTACAATGGAGGCCGTTTTAAACATTTTAAAATATAACTTCACATTGTTTTCTAACTGTGTGCAGCGTTTGAAATCATATTGTTCAGCCATTTCAAAAATTATAGAAAGCGGAAAAAAAATAATAATCAGAGAAGAAACAAAAGGATGTAGGTCATAAGGTTAAGATCAAATATCATCTTCATATTTTCATTTTACGTTGACGGCATTTATCTAGATATCGTATTGTCCTTCTTAAATTCTTAAATTTTTATGAAAACATTCTACCAACTTATTGTTTATGTCTTTCAAAGGATTTAAGTAATTTATATTTACATGTAACAGAATATTCTCGATAATCACAACTAACCTTTCCTGATAGGTTTTAAAATACTGTGTACACCAGAACTATCTCTAATCGCAAAACATTCATACTCCATGCAATTTTGCCTTCTTGTTTCACCATGCCGTAGACAGGAACCTCTAAAGCTACATTCTGCAAATGTGTTGTCAACATTACATGTTTTTTTCTAATAACCTTACAATAGTAGACTATGATAACATTCAGTTTACATTTCTGACCAATATCATTGATACTTGAGTGATTGATTGTTGTTTTCTACTACTAATGCTATAGATCTGTTTTACAATAAATAACTTCAAGGAGTAGTTTTTCATGCTTTTGGTATTCTCGTCAGATTCTCGGTCACTTCTCTGATTTTTCTTCATTTGATAGCAATCTAATTTTATTCTGATGAAAGCTTTTTTCATATTTAACCTTACATGTATAATCATCTCTTCAATTTGATCTGATCCTGTTTATTCTTTCACATCCATTCATAATAATATTGTTTTGATGTTTCATAATAGTACTGTTTGATGTTAATCCTTTGAAAATTCAGGGGGATTTCATTTTGACAACTTTTTCTCACAAATGATATTATTATCCTTTCAATGTTTTTGCATACATAACTGTCTTTCAAATTCATTTATTTGTAACCCTATTTATTTAAAAATGAAGTAAACTTCTTACATTCTTTTGCTTTTTATGTACAAAAATAATCATGTTACCGAAAACAGGATGTGAACATCTAAATATGTGATCTATAGACTATGTAAACAAATTAAAATGACATTACTTTTTTCTTTAACTGTATAAATGAAGGCATGGTAATTTTCTTTCTGGACCCATTTACATATATACTCGTCACATCCAATATTCCATGTAATATTAACGCCCATACATTTTCCTCCCCAGGAACAACCTAAATAGTCAGATAAATATTTCTGATCGTTAAGATATCAATCAAATTGTGTATGAATATGATTGAACAAATAAAGGGATATAGTGTAAATGTACATGGGACAAGATTCCTATAAATACATGGCAAGATTAAGCAAATTGAACAACGCGGTTATTGTTGTTCTTTATCTTAAAGTCACCATGAGTCTTTGGATTAAGAGCAAACACTATTACCTCATAGTAAGTTCAAGACGGCCCCTAACACCGGTTTGTTTGGAATTCTTGGCTAAACATCTATGTCCACCGTTTTACTTTCTTTCTGTCATGGATCGGGGTTGCGACAAGCATAACATATCGGGCAAAGTACTCTACAAACACTGTCGTCCGTTGCCCGACAAACAGACTAATCGACAACACAACATTTAAACGATTACAGGACACTCATCGAGTTTAGTTTCCATGGCAATTGAAAACTCAACCATCCATTACAACCCATTTTACACCACCATTCCAAAAACTACAAATCGAAACCTTGGCAAGTAAAATCAGGAGATGTTGGCAATATATATACAGATGGCCAGAAAAATAGTTTAATTTTTCAAAACAAGAGAGCCAAATGTTGAATTTAAATAGTGCATTCATACGAGAATTTTTCACATGTTTTCTCTATTTATCCCATGTCATTTTAAATCAAATTATTTTATTTTTTTAAATAACTGTTGCATTTGGCATTTGCTGTTTTCATTAGCATACATGTTATGCTCTTGTTTGGCCATTTTGATCTAACAACGATCTTGACAGGCTCAACACAATTTTGTTAAGACAGTATAAGATTTTAAGTTGGTTTTCAAGTTAATTGATTTCAAAGAAGATATTTTAAGATTATTAATTGCGTTTAGGAACGTTCAAGAGGAGTTTTATTTGTTAAGATGAAACAAGATTTTAATTTTGTTTTGTTTTATCGGGACAAACTTAATACATCTTGATCGCCCTTTAACGTAGTTATCTTATTTGATCTTGATAAACTGAACAGCTCTTAATTGTCCTTGGGAGCAATTATCTTAAAATATGACTCAATATTTGACACTGTCTTGACCGAATTGTGTTAAGCCTGTCAAGATCATGATAAGATCAAAATGGCCCAACAAGGTCATAGCATGTCTGCTAGTGATTGCACTTTTGTAGTCAAGATGATCGTAAAGTATATATGATAGACTTTCAAGTTCCATAACCACAACAGTTGCATAAATAAGTCACTATACATAAGTAAATATAGCAGGTTGATATTTGTAAAGTATTCAAATCTCACTGATAACAACACTTTTATGGCCATTAGTAATAACGACGAAAACGGTGATCAATCAATTATCTTAAAAAAGAATCATCTTACAAAAAAGAAAAGTCTGGAAGTCAGACATTATTAGCACTAACTCAGAACAACGACGAGAATTAGAATATGCTATTTCATGCATTGAAGGACTACATCGTATTTTATTCGGTAGCACATTTGGATAAACTACCATTACGTCAGCTGACGTTTATAAACAGACATCTTTGTCTCTAAAAATCAATATAAAATCCCTACTCTTTCAAAACTTCAAGCTAAATCAGATTCTAGCGATTGTTCAACTGAAATGATATATTTGACAATGTACACCTCATACCTAAAATAATGATTTTTCAACATGTCTTCCTGCCATGATCAAGTGGCATTTTTATCAATTTAAATTTTTTATTCAACTTAGGCAAGACTTTTTCGACTATATATTTCGAGGGAAAAGGGGAAAAATGATGAGATCTTGTTTCATATACGTGTACCCTCATTTTTGGGCCGATGCCTCTGCTGGTGGACTGTTGGTTGGTTCTGAGGGTTTAACGTCCGGCTTACCAAACTGGTAATTGCGGACAGATGACTTTCTTCTTTGACGTTTAATGCTTTCTTTTTGGTTTGACTTTTTTTCTTTCCTTGGCCCCGAGCTGATGGTGTTGCCTGTGGTGTCAAGGGAAGACTAGATGTTGTGTCGTTGTCGGAGGAGTCTTGGTACTTCTCCAGGTCTACGTTCTCAATGTCGAATCCTTCGCTATAGTGGATGTAGTTGTCCTCAAATTCCATTCTATAGCAGCGTTGTTTCTCATTGTATGGGCTGGCTACTACTGTTGAACCCGTCCATTTTCTTCCCTCAAGTTTGTCGTCTTCATTTCTATACTTTGATGTTGTGAGTTGTCTCCCTTTCTTTGTTGTTGTTTCAGTGCTTGCGTTAGACCTGGAGATTCTTCGTGGTGGTGGTGTATTGCTTCCTTGAATAGCTGTTGCCTTCTCTGGTGTCTGTGTTTCTTGTGTTGTTGTTTCTTTAAGTACTGTCTTTGCAGTGGTTTCAACAGCATTCCTGTTCTGGCGCTACTGGGCGAGACGACGAGCGTTTCTCTTCCTTGTGGCTGGAGAACGGTTCTTTTTCTGGGCCTGGTTCGGTTTCTCCGGAACCTTTATCCACGTCAGTTTCACCTCTGTCTTGTTTTCTGAAGTGGAGAAAGTCCATTTCATTTCCATTCCATCTTTGATGGCGGCAGCAAGATAGGTTTGGAGTTCAGCTGGAAGTTCCATGTCTGATCGCTACTGACTGACTGGTATCTCATCGGTGGACTGTTAGTCCCCGAGGTTATTCACCAACCCAGCAGCTAGTACTTCGGTGCTATCCCGAAAGCCGATTTCATTTGGAAACTTGCAATATTCAAATTTTAGAAATTTTTGTTCAAAAGTTTTGTTTAAAGGAGTATTTCCCTCTTGCATAGCTCTGTGCTTAGCTAATTTTGGCTTTTCTGTTTACATCTTATTGGTTATTTGTTCTCTATCAGTTTTTACACGTATTTAGGTTCATGGACTTGTGTTTTGAATTTATCTGCACTGAAGAGACATAAGTTGTCGAAATGCGCATATGCAGAATCAAAACTCACAGCTTCTTCGGTATTTTGTTTGTCATTTTGCTCAAGTGTTTGGTGGTTAATTGACCATTAAAAACAGGAACCATAAATTTATTTCGATAATTGTGAGATAAGGTTATTCAAAAGTTTGTTCTAACATACAAATAGCAGAAAAGTGTAATCTGTCTGTATTATCTAAGGATTAGGTCAACATTCAAATCCCTTGGCGGAGACAAGAGTATTTATGCCTCTCATCCTTCCATAGACCTTTATATCTTCATAAGTGATTCAACATATTTTCCATCAAAATCAAGATTGCTTTTATTTTCAGTGTGTTTGTCCGTACATATAGTGTACATAAATGCATAAAAAATATTTGTGTATGTATTATGATTTTTTTTTATCTTAGAATGTTATTCTCTTACAAAACAAATACTTCTCATTTACACAAAATTGTCTAAATAATGAAAAGTCCTTGATTATTTCATGGTATACCTGTGAACTCCACCAGAACAAAACCGACACAAAGTAATCAAATAGTTGAACAGGATAAGCACCAATAAATAAAACTGATGAAAATTATGTGTTACAAAACTATTAAATTTTCCTGTTGCTGAAAAAACACGGTGCAACAGTTTGTTTAACATGTTTAACATGTCATGCATCATACATTTATCGATGAAAGGAATATAACCCAATTGTGTTTTACGTGTATTGAATTCTCTAAAAGAAACATTTTACTTCTTAGTTTTACAGCATATCGACAATACTCAACATTTGTTTTACATTAACAGACGGTACACGAAGTTGAGGCAAAAACAAAGACATTTGGTTACAATCAACATGTAGCAGCTTAACTTACACTAATCAACAGGAAAATGAAGTCATTATACTTATCGTGACGTCTTGTTAGTAAAAAAATTAATTGCAACAAGGTTAAAAGAAGAAAAATTATATTTTGAATTTATGTTTTTAGAAGCAGTGTGTCAGCAGCTTTTAAAATATAAAATTATCGAAAATAGTTACAGTTTGATTTGACCCAAAAGATTGCACTGCTTTCCGAAGCTATAGGCTGAGTGCAACAATTCAATCTATAAAGGATCAAACTGATCAGCAACTGTTGTCTTCACCTGATTTTACAAAATGAATATGTTCTGGATTTATTTTTTATTGAAATTTTACTGGCATCAACTTTTGCTATATTTTTTTTAATTTGGATTTCAGATTCGTTTTAAACCCTTCAATTTCATAATCAGATTGACTATCTATAACACAGACAATCATGTGCTACGAACATAAAGGTATTCAGCCAATCAAAATAAGGCAAGTTGTCAACCAATTGAATGGTGTTAACAGATTGCAGTGAACATACAATTTTAGATTAAAAAACATGTTGTCGTGTATGATATTTATGTAAGGAAAATATGAAATATGACAACATTTTATTGCTTTATTACATTGTTTTACTAACAGGAACACATTTTGAAGAGTTTTGATTAGACATGTCTGACATAAGTCATCAGTTATTGTAACGGAGAATTTGTTAAATGATTCAATAAGAAATCATCCTTTCTTATAGCCTGGAAAAGTACTAAAGCATCCTTGTTACAGATTAAAAGTAAAGACATATATTTTTTTAAAATATGAAATCAAGACTACATTTAACATACATTCTACGAAATTATAAATGTAATATTCATGTGAATGCAATGAAAATTCGTGCATTTTAATATACTTGACCTCCGTCTATGACATCCATACGTGATGATTGTTTGACAGAATCCACTTTACATTCCCGCAAAACACACCCTTCCTTAAGTCTATAGTTTGCTTTGTAACATTTGCCTCTATGGTAGCATCCTAAAACAAAAATAGTATCAAATAAACAATGAAAGCATATGGGGTTAAATAAACAATGAAAGGTAGCACCCTAAAATAAAATAGTATCTAATAAACAATGAAAGCATATGGAGTTAAATAAACAACGAAAGGTAGCACGTTAAAATAAAATAGTATCTAATAAACAATGAAAGCATATGGAGTTAAATAAATAAACGAAAGGTAGCACCCTAAAATAAAATAGTATCTAATAAACAATGAAAGCATATGGAGTTAAATAAGCAACGAAAAGTAGCACCCTAAAATAAAATAGTCTCAAATTAACAATGAAAGCATATGGAGTTAAATAAACAACGAAAAGTAGCACCCTAAAATAAAATAGTGTCAAATTAACAATGAAAGCATATGGAGTTAAATAAACAACGAAAGGTAGCACCTTAAAATAAAATAGTATCAAATTAACAATGAAAGCATATGGAGTTAAATAACGAACGAAAAGTAGCACCCTAAAATAAAATACTGTCAAATAAACAATGAAAGCATATGGGGTTAAATAACCAACGAAAAGTAGCACCCTAAAATAAAATAGTATCAAATAAACAATGAAAGCATATGGAGTTAAATAAACAACGAAAGGTAGCACCCTAAAATAAAATAGTATCTAATAAGCAATGAAAGCATATGGGGTTAAATAACCAACGAAAGGTAGCACCCTAAAATAAAATAGTATCTAATAAACAATGCAAGCATATGGGGTTAAATAACCAACGAAAGGTAGCACCCTAAAATAAAAAAGTATCAAATAAACAATGAAAGCATATGGAGTTAAATAATCAATGAAAGGTAGTACCTTAAAATAAAATAGTATCAAATAAACAATGAAAGCATATGGAGTTAAATAAACAACGAAAAGTAGCACCCTAAAATAAAATAGTATCAAATAAACAATGAAAGCATATGGAGTTAAATAAACAACGAAAGGTAGCACCCTAAAATAAAATAGTATCAAATAAACAATGAAAGCATATGGAGTTAAATAACCAACGAAAGGTAGCACCCTAAAATAAAAAAGTATCAAATAAACAATGAAAGCATATGGAGTTAAATAAACAATGAAAGGTAGCACCTTAAAATAAAATAGTATCAAATAAACAATGAAAGCATATGGAGTTAAATAAACAACGAAA
>MJUU01039620.1:70213-109686 GCA_002080025.1 Modiolus philippinarum
CAATGGCAAATCTTGTGGACGCAACTCCTCAGAAACCGCTGCTCAGAATTCATTCAAATTTTACAGGATTGTTAGTCATCATTAGTACTAGATCATATCGCATCGCCATCAAATTCGTAAAATTTTGTGAAAGTTATGGGACTTTAATTATTTCCACATTGTTATATAATGGCAAATCTTGTGGACGCAACTCCTCAGAAACTGCTGGTCAGAATTCATTCAAATTTTACAGGATTGTTAGCCACAATTAGTACAAGATCATATCGCGTCGCCATTTTGAGTCTTCAAATTTTGTTGGAGTTATAGGACTTTGATTATTTCCACATTGTTATAAGAAGGCAAATGTTGTGGACGCAACTCCTTAGAAACGGCGCTTCAGAATTCATTCAAATTTTACAGGATTGTTAGTCACCATTAGTACTAGATCATATCACACAGCCATTTTAATTTGTCAAATTTTGTGGGAGTTATGGGACTTTGATTATTTCCACATTGTTATACAATGGCAAATCTTGTGGACGCAACTCCTCAGAAACTGATAGTCCGAATTCATTCTAATTATACAGGATTGTTAATCGTTATATGTAATAGATCATATCACATCGCCATTTTGATTCAACAAATTATTAGGGAGTTATTGGACTTTATCGACTTAATGCATACTACAACATAGGGAGACTTTCTGGACACATCTCGTTTTACTCCAGCTAAGGGATTTTGCTGAAATTTTGCTTAGCTATTTGCCACCTAATGCAGTTGATCATATCCTGTCGCCATTTTGATTCTCAAAATTTTACATGAGAAATGGGACTTTATTGACTTTTCTGCGGCGGCTGGGGACATAGCTACGCGTAGCAATCTTGTTGTAATTTTGAACCATCGGGCCGATGCCACTGCTGGTAGACCAGAGGTCCCCGAAGGTATTCACAAGCCTAATAGTAAGACTTGTCTGAAATGACAATTTTACCTTGCGTGTTTTAGAAATTTACAGTTTTTATCAAAATTCTAAACCCTTAAAATATTGAGGCTTCATTCCGTGTATGGCGTTCGGTAGTTGTCCTTGATACTGGATTTGGCTTCATATTTGATATTTTTGGAAATGAGTACTTCTCTTTTTCCTTCTTTTGGATTATGGCTTTCCATATTATTTGATTTCAATGTTGCTAATGAGAGGTTACTCCTTGAAACACGTCTACAGCATAACGAAATTTACTGTTTTTATACAACTTCCTTATTTTTGCATTTTTGAACCATTGGGCCGATGCCACTGCTGGTGGACCAGAGGTCCCCGATGGTATTCACAAGCCCAACAGTCAGACTTGTCTGCCATGAAATTTTACCTTGCGTGTTTTAGAAATTTACAGTTTTTATCAAAATTCTAACACCTTAAAAATGCTGATGCTTCTTTCCGTGTATTTGGCACTCGGTAGATGCCCTTGGTACTGGATTTTACTTCATATTTCGATATCTTTGGTAATTAGTACTATTTTGTTTACTACTTTTGGATTATGGTTTTCCATGTCGTTTGATTTAAATACTGCTGATGAGAAGTTTCTCCTTGAAAACACGTGAACAGCATAACGAAATTTACTGTTTTTATGCAATTTCGGTATTTTTTGTATTTTTAAATACTATCATAATTGTAAATTCCTAGTTTATCCAAGTATCAATATATATGATTTTTTGCATCAAATTTCTTAGTTTGAATCTGCTCCAAATTGCATATGTTGATAAATGAGAATTCTTTTTTTTATTTTCTATCACTGATGATGAATATTTATGCTAATTGTTGAATACATTTAGTTTCCACAGCAAGAACTAGTTGATTATAAAATTTCTCACATTGAGTTAAATAGATTTTGCAAATGATTGAAAACGAGGCTTGCCGAGCTTTTAAACATTTGAGAATTTATTTAACGAGATGTGAGAAATTTCATAATTAACGTGTTTAAGTTGTGGAAACTGTTTCTCTAATGACTAGACGAAAAACAACAAGGATTGTATTCCGAATAAATTTGGCGGGAAATGTCACGAAACAAATGTTTCCACACCGTTCAGGAAGTGGGAAAACTGGATAGAAATTAGAGAAATTACAATCCACTTGAGACATAATATTGTTGGTCCATATCTCCCTAATTCAGTCAATTCGATATTTCTCTTTACTGCTTGATTCATAGAATGACATGCATTTTATTTAAAAAGCCAAGGATTACATCTCAATGTAAATTTGTTCTCTTAGTTCAGTTTGAGCATTTGCATTTATGTCTCATAACTAGTAATAAATAGATGTTTTTGGTTCTTCGACGTTTCAAATAAATCTTCATTTAGATTTTGCAAATGATTGTGCACTTCTGTCAAACAACCTACTTGGTGTTTCAACGATCTCCTGTGTATTAGTTACTTAACCAAACCAGGGGATTTGTTTAGTGAGGTAACTATTTGTGTAGATATACATATTATAAATTTTAATTTTACAAAACAGCAATTTCATATTTCATATTCGATATGGTAAATTACTGTCGTGCTTAAGCTCCTAATTAATATCAATTTCGTGTATGAAACAACGACAGTAGTATCAATTTCGTGTATGAAACAACGACAGTAGAATACCGAAGGAACAAAGGGGTGAAATTCACAAAAATCTAAGTCCAAAGACAGGCCAAAAACGAGAACACAGAAAACAATGACGTTAGACACAAAAACACTGACGCCAGACAGACACAAAGCACAGAACCAGAAACCACAACATTCAGAACAAAGGCACTCACAGTGTGAATTCCAGTGAAACTGAGAGGGGCATCAGGTGCTCCAGAAGGGTAAGCATGTCCTGCTCTGTTAACAGCACCCGTCACACTGTGAGTGATTCAATCCGGGAAAATGTCAAAGTCGGTAGCAAAATCCGGGAAGACGTGAATCTAGCTGAAAATGTCCACTTTCATTTGGGATACTGACACGTCATATCTTTCAATGATGCTATGGTGACGGCCATAGAATTTCTTGAGAGATGAAATTAACAAAGGTTGAACAAATCCCTGACTAAGCAGCTTTTGGGACAGTGTTTTTGCTCTGTTCAAAAAATCACTGTACAAACTACAAGCTCGATTTTCCAGAATACAAAATGTACCCCATAATTCTCATGTAGTGTGTTAACTTTATTAACTGGTTAGTAAAGATATATAAAATGTGGTGGATAACCATTAAGTTAACATGACTATTTAATACCTTGATTTATGTTTTAATACCTTGATATATGTAACGGTTTTCAGGAATTAACAATTAACTACAAATTCCCATATGATCTTCAAAGGCGGTCATCTTTGAATAATGATCGGTACTAAAATTATATATTTTCTTGATGACATTCATGTAGCCATACCTAGTTTATATCAACTTGATATATGAAACGGTTTTCAAGAATAAGCAATTTACAACTTTTTTCCATAGGTACAAAATTAAACTATTATTTGCAGTTGAGGAAATGTCGGATTTATGATCATTACTAAAATCATATATTTGTTAAATGACTATGTAATTACCATGCCTAGTTGATACCAACTTGATGTATGAAACAGTTTTCTAGAATGAACAATTTACAACATTTTCCTACAAGGTCCTACGTTATCCCCAGGTTGGAGCCATCTTAGAAGAGATTCGAATCTACCGCGCATATATTGAAATTGAAGTTTTTGATCTGCTGACACTTTTGCTATTTAAACTCTACCTCTATCTCAAATAAGTTTGAAGATACAATAAAAACTTTGAAAAAACATGAAAATTCAACGAAAAAATGCGAAAAAACAGGTGATTTTCTTCGAAACTGAAGCCCAGTAGATCGTGTCATGCTTACATTTTTTTAATGATAACATAACATCTACTTCCTTCATTTCATAAAGAAACAAATATTGCCAACATTTTGCAAATTCTACGGAAAAGGGCAAGAACATTTACACGGGTTTTTGGATTTCTTGAAAATTGCAGGGCGGAAAAAAATTGCTGTGCTGATCATTTTTTCAGACATGCTAGATTTTAACATCTGTAACGGTTTTCGAGTTATTTGAAAAGGTAATTTTTTCAATGACTTTACAAAGGCATTTAAATCAATTAATTAAACTTCGTTCAGTGAAATCTTTTATTGCAGTTTCTCTTTTAATGTAACCATTTGGTTTTTGCCAAATGAAGTTGAAAAATGTACTCTTTTTTTTAACTGAGATGAATTTATCATCTGGATTGGATAAAGCTGAGAATAGATGAGTTAGTTTTGGTAAGACAAGAGTTTTGATTACAGTTATACGACCAATAGGAGTAATGTTCCTTTTGCTCCAATTTCTAAAAATTTTGTTATCTCAATCATTTTCTTTTCATAATTTATTTTAAATATTTTAGACAAATCAGTGCAGAAGTCTATTACTTTTTACCCCTGGACAAATTGAACTCTGGACATTAAATATTTTGGTTAAATATTAAACATGAAATGTTTGGCTAAATATTATACTTCCAATTCAGACTACTTTGGGTTTAGCAAAAATTATCTTTAAAAGTTAATTTTCTCTTCCTTCTATTTTTGGTAACAGTGGCCATAACTTTTGGTGTACGAATGAATCAACACAATTTTCAAACTATATATCCAAGTGATGATTCAGATCAAGTTTGGTCACAATTGCCAGACCATTGCAGAGGACGGAATTTTTAAATTGACTGCTGACGATAGAGGAAGGACGACGGACGCAAGTATTGGCGAAAATTCGGAGGATCTTTCAGGCCAGATGAGCTAAAAACTAATGGAAACAACAGTGGAGTATCCAAAGGCCAAAGCAAATTTTTATTACAAAAAGCTTTAAGAAATGTCTAAACAAAAAGATAAAAAAACAAAATGTTTTGCATTATTTCCATATATGTGTTTACGTTTTTGCTGGGATATTCTTGTGTGGCTCGTTTCTACTGCCTCTCTCTTTGATATCAATTTACGTTAATATAAATATTCTTCATTGCCATGATTTAATTGTTTTCTTTTATCTCTTATTTAATTAACAATGAAGGACATGGATTAATTTGTGCATGAGACAAAGTCGCTTGCACTGGCTTGAGCCGAGTTCAATGCAAACTGTCGAACAATGTCATATCAAGGAATTATCTACCAAATGAATGGGAAATAATCAAAAACATAGATTTTACTAACAAAGCTCTCTTACAATCAGCGTCATCCGTTGCCTGACACAAGCATTCATGTCCGAAGATAGTAGACAAATGCAACATAGAGACAAACAGGAGCCCCTCATCAAGTCGATTGTAAGAAATCTTGACGTACTGAAATGGTGAGTTAATGGCTTTAAAAATAGTTGGTCCGAATAACATTGGGAAATAAAAAAACAATAAATAAAAATAATAACTACATTTGCAATTGCAAGCAATAGCTGATGTCGCTCCTGGCAGCCAATTCGATGCTCCCATCTTGTTCGCAGCGTCAAAATCTACCTAGAAATCAATTTTCGTTGAAAATGGACAACATTGAATTTTTGACGTATTTTGGCGGCCATCTTGGAAATGGCGGCCATTTTGAAAATTTTTGGTAGTGCATGCACATCTTCTCATAGTGGTCCAACTTTGTGCCAAGTATCAATGAGTTCTGTTGAAGCATCTCAGGAAAAATCACCGGACAAAAATAGGTGGAAGAAAGAAACATTATGAATAATAATAATAATAATAAAGAAACGGGCAAAGAACAATATGTCGTCCCGACTACGTCTGGGGCGACATAATAATAATAATAACAAAGAAACGGACCAAAAACAATATGTCGTACCGACTACGTCTCGGGCGACATGATAATAATAAAGAAACGGGCAAAGAAAAATATGTCGTCCCAACTACGTCTGGGGCGACATAACTAGAATTGTTAAAGTCAACTACAACTGATGTCTCCCTGTCATATGAATCAACTAATGTAATATGAATCAACTAATTCATGTTATTGTCAGTAAACGTTACATATGGTTAAGAAATTTAGGGCGCAGTTCATTCTTTAATGTTGGATGAGGTACACCACTGAGGGTTTTTTGTATGTAGCAATTAATTCATGTTTACTATGGCTCGCTTATGGTTTAAGGTCATAGTGACCTAAATCTTTTACAAGACACTCCGCCGCGACCCTATGCCTATACATCAAATTTGAACACACTTGTCCTTTAAAAAAGTTGTGACCAGGACAATAATTCCCTAAAAAAATATTTGACATTGACCTTCAAGTTATCTAATTCTTTTACCCGACAATCTGCTACTACCCAATGTATACACATATTAAATATAATTATTAGGCCTTGTGACAAAAAAGTTATGCCCAGGACAAGAGTTCACTAAAAAAATTATGTGACCTGGACTTCAAGGTCTTGGTCAAAGTTACCTAAATCTTTTATGCAACATTTTGCAACGACACAATGCACATGCGTACAAAATATGAACACACTTTAACTTAAGACAAAATGTTTTGCCCAGGAAAAGAGCTCCATAAAATATATTATTTGACATTGACATTCACGGTCAAGGTCATAGACACCCACGCGCTTAACATGACACTCCACCATGACCCAATGCATATCATATACATACAAAATATGAACACACTTGGCCTAAAGACAAAAACGTTCTGCCCAGGACAAGAATTCCCAAAAAATCCAGTATGTGACCTCGAGTAACGTCGAGTTCAAAGTGACCTTATTCTTTTATGCGACACTATGTCAGTACACAATGCATATACATACAAAATATGAACTTGGTCCTAAGACAAAACTTCTACCTTGGATAAATTTCGCTAAAAAATCTATTTCAACATGACATTCATTGTCAAGGTCTTTTTGTGACCTATTTTTTACCCAACACGCAGCCATGACCAATTGCATATATACATACCAAATATGAATCCAATTGGCCATTAGATGAAAAGGTATTTCCTGGATACGGCTGTATTAGAGGAAGAAAAAGAAAAAGAAGAATAAGGGTTAATTCAATTTGACTCCCTTCGGTGAAGGGAAGACATAATGATAAAATACCAAAAATTTGAAAGTATGATAGTGTATACTTATGAGATGTTCTCTCAAGAAGAAGTACACCATAACTGAAATATATAGAAAGTATAGATCTCTTGCACATGGAATCTTCTTACAAATCCACGCAATCTCCTCTTTTAATTAATAATGAAAGGATTACGAGAAATTCACATGAGACAAAGTCTCTACATATACATTTACCTAAATTGTTTTTCTCCATCTTGAAGTCTTAATATAGGAGGTCTAAATTTATGATGTCTAAAAATATTTTTTGGAAGTCACCATGACGCCTTTAACGATAGGCTCATATCTAATAGTAAGTTAAGACCATGGATGGGAGATCGTCAAAAACATAAAATTTACTGACAAAACCACTAAAGTCACCTTAACCATTACCTTACGAAATCACTTGTATCCTTAGCTAGTGGACAGATAAAAATAAAGAGAAACAAGTGCACACGGCTCTATCAAGTCGATTGTAAGAAAACTTGGCATTATAAATAATATAATTTCATGCCTTTAATCGTCCAAATTTACTTTAACAGTATGCAAGTGTTGTTTTTTGTGCAGGTGGATATATCAAATGTTTGCTACCTGGAGTATGAAAATTATACGTAAAAATTTAATTGTGTCAGTGAATAATATCTTTACCATCTCTTTTACTTTCTGTCTTTAGAGATATTCTATTCCCAGTTCTTTTCATTGAGCAACGCAAACTGTGACAATTATCATACCGCCATACTTCATTTATTTCTCGACAACCTTCTTTTGAATTGCAACCTGCATATACATAAACAGAACAAAATATTAAGGTAATTCAACGCACCATTTTTCGATTGCATTGCGCCGTTTTCTTTTTTTGTGTTTTTCCCTTTTTTTCCTTTGTTGTGTTTTCCCTTTTACTTTCTGCTTGCGCATTTCGCCGATTTCTATTGTATGAATCCATGCAATTTTTACAAGAGACTAGAGATGAAATTGTAGTGCTTAAAGTGTATGAATTAACGTATTTACAGATATTAAATTCACATTTGAAACGATTCAATCCATTTTATTCCATTGCAATGCAGTTGCTTCGAATATATAGTGCATAAACGCAATTCCTCGTTCGCTTATTCATTCGGAGAATCTGATGTCACTGCCGGTTTT
Organism: Modiolus philippinarum; assembly: GCA_002080025.1. NCBI lineage: Eukaryota > Metazoa > Mollusca > Bivalvia > Mytilida > Modiolidae > Modiolus > Modiolus philippinarum. The sequence continues at coordinate 78,400 of MJUU01039620.1, forward strand.
TATGGGAGTTCACACTGTCAGTACTTAAGTTTTTCGTGTTGTCTTGCGTATTATACATTAAAAGTTTAGTTTTGTCTTCGTCAATGTTGTTTGTGTTACTGAATTGTCCTTGTGACTGTTTTCATCCTATAGAGATTTACAAAAAGCTTTTTAAAATTTCACCATGGTACTGTTTGAGGGTTAGAAAATGACATTAACCTATCTGCTACCAAACAGACCTTTCAAAACACTACATGCCTCAATAATAGTGTGACAGCAGTCGCTAGCTGGGCAAGACATGCTTACACTTCCGGAGCACCATTTGTCACTCCAGGTTTCATGGGATTTCACACTATGAGTGCCTTAGTTCTAAATGTCGTCTTTTTATTTCTATTCATTGTAGCTGTCTCACGTCCTTGTTTTGTCTTTGTTGTTCTCTTTTGCCGTTTTTGCCATGTCTTTGCACTTCGCTTTTTTTGGCTTTGCTTTCCTTGTTCCTTCGGTATTCTACTGCCGTTGTTTTTTTTAACTTTAGTAAGTTCGGTATTTAGATAAAATGCAATGAATATGTTAACGTATATCTTTTAATGGAAACAGGGACATTTTAACTGTTGTTTTATTTTACATATTTTGTGTTAAGGATTAAGCGAAAAATTAAAACTATTGTTTATGCATCGAAAATCATTTATCAGTTATCTCAAGTAAGCTATATATTTTCAAAGTGGAGATAATTTTACTTAGCATATTAATAGCCTATTTTTTATAGTGTAGTTAAAACGATCTCATCCTTGTCCATATATCGCTAACTATATATACTACAAACTAGGCTGTACGAAAAACATGAAGACTTCACTTTTCCAATAGTCAACTTTCTTTTTCTTTGTAGTAACATTCCGAAGGCACTGCCGTATGAAGTTTACGTCTCTAAATTCATTCGCTACTTAAAGGCCTCTTGTGGATACAGTGACTATATTGATAGAGCTCGGTTGCAATAATAGGCTTCTTAAGAAAGGGCATGTAATTCATAACTTGAGTAATTTGTTCTCTTTCAAGTTTTAAACATCTTTGACTTTATAGCCTTCCAAACGTTTAGATTTTAGCTGCACTGAAGAGACATAAGTTGTCGAAATGCGCATATGCAGAATCAAAATTCGCAGTAACTTCGGTATTTAGTTATTTGTTACCACTGGGTCGATGCCTCTGCTGGTGGACTAATAGTCCCCAAGGGTATTCACCTGCCCAGTAGTTCAGTACTTCGGTGCTGACCCGAAAGCCGATTCTATTTGGAACCTTACAATATCTAATTTTTGTAAATTGTGTTGAAACTAAGGAGTATCTTCCTCAAGCAAAGCTCTGTCCTTAGGTGATTTTGGCTTTCTATTTAGATCATATTTGGTAATTTGATCTCTTTTAGTTTTTAAACATCTTTGACTTTATAGCCTTCCAAACGTTTAGATTTTATCTGCATCGGTATTTAGTTATTTGAAATCATCACTACATAAGTTTTACGGTCTGTATCAAGATTTTGTGGACCGTTATGGAATATCTGTTTCTTAGATGACAACAGATCTTTCTCTTTGCCACCAATTTGTCTTATAAAAAGCATGATGTTCCCTATACAGGGAACCTAATCTCACCCATGGTTTTTTTATTGGGTCCGTGTTTTTCAAAAAACTCATACAAATAACCGGTAAATTCAAATATCCATATCAGTTCTTAAAATAAATTTCTAACGGGTAATAAGTATTTTATTAAGGTATATCCCTAGCTATCTTCAACCACTAGACAACAATTGAAGGCATTACAAAACCGATGGATCAACCTGATATATCGCCCTTTTGACCTGAAATTACGTTTATAACGTAATAAAAAATTTAAGTAACAATTACAAAAACAGGAAAACAGCAAACACCTACAATGGCCAGGAACTACAATCACATGCCACAATTTACAAGCAAACTGCACCAGAAAAACAATAATGAAAACAAGAGACAAACATAAATAACGATAGGAACTCGGGATAGCCGGACTTGGTACCGGCACCAGCAAAAGCCAGTGGTAGGGTTAAACCGGTTTATGGGTACCCAAACCTCCCCTTTCTCTATCCCGTTTCCCTATAGTATCATAAACACGCGAATAAAACCCAATACAGGTAGACTACTAACTCAATGACCACTATCTTGGAACAGAAAAAGCATAAGACAAAACGTAATTTTGAAAGAAGGGTCAAAGAGTGCTCGCCGCTAAACTGCCGGCTAGCTCAAGGAATCTAGTCTGCAAGTAAAACACTGTCGCACTACGGAAGAAAAATCAAACTCAAAACTTCCCGAAGGGTTTGGTAAAGAGTCTTCATGTATTTCAGCAGACACCGGCAGTATCAGTGAGAGGCCAGTATATATGTAAAGTCTTCAGGTCACTGGAATCCAAAGCCAGTTTAACGGATTTGTTCAGAATATCTCGTCGATATCCACTATTACGTAAAGAATGTAAGTTACGTCCCAGTTTTTCTGGATTATTAATCAGTTTTTGGCATTTTTTAACAACATTTCCATAAAATCGAGGATGAGAAATGCCCTTTGTTATGGCCATAGCAAAATTTAATCAAAAATTTATTTTCATTCTTCCGAAACATGATTATTAATATGAAATGCTTCTTTAATTGTGTACATTTAGTGTTCTTCAAGGTTATTCTAAGAAATTGTGAAAAACGTGTGTTCTTTAGCTTTTTCAATCCTCCTTTCTTGTGTAACTTGATTGATAATGTGTATTCATAATAATATTCATAATAATATATTATATACTCATGAATAGAAATGATTTTCAGATTGAAAGGGGAAACATTATGAGATGCATGGCAGAACAGCACTGTCGTTTCAAGGAGGTCATTATTTTCCGTTTCTATGACAAATCATAAAGTGCATCGTATAAAAATATCATACAACGTATTATTAGACAATTTCTCTAATTCTTATTCAGGTTTCACACATCCAAAGCCGTGTTCAAATTGATAACTTACATGGGGATAGATTTCTTCTCAGTTGCTAATAGGTAAAGATGTAAGTGTTTGGTGTTCATTTCTAGAAATAGTGCGAGCGAATGTTGAGAAAATTCTGAATTTTGGTTTTGTTATAATCCAGAGGAGGTATGACATATTCATTTAGTGTTGTAAAAATAAAACGCAATGATACAAATAGAAACGACGGTAGCATCAAATTGGCGGCATATTTTGGGAATAGAGACTTCGAAGATCACTTAATTTTAGATAAGTAAAAATTTTAAAACAATCTCAAACATTGTCTTCCCCTTTATTAGAGTTTCTTTATTCTCAATAGTTACATTGTCATATTTTAGAGTTTTTAACTTGAACTTTTAATCTCAAAGTTAAACTACATTGTATCTCCATTTCAGAAATATACTGTCCCATGTCAGGAATATGTTGGTCATTGGCTTGTCCATGTCTTCTTATAAAATTTGTGTTTCTTGATATTCAGGTTATTGGATGTGGTTTGTTTTTATTGATTTGTTCACTTTTTTTACTTTTTCGGGGACTACTGAGGGCTTGCTATATGTTGTAAGGTTCTCGCTGTGTTGCAACCGTACGGTGATCCCAAAATCTTTGTTTTGGGTCGTTTTAACCTAGAGATGGGATGTTGTCTCCTTGACATTTACCCCATTTCCTTTCTTTTCCATACGCAACAAATGGGAAGCAAGGTATCAGACTGTATATTACTCACGAGCGTTGTGTTTAAACTGGTACTAAATGCATCACTCTTAACAGTTATGATTTTTAAGGGATGTAGATCATTCCTTTTGATAGGTATGTGAAGATTTTATTTATTTAGTATTTTTCTATTATTTGAAACAAAGAAATATTGCAAAAACGAAATATACGCATTTTGAATGGATGATCAGAAAAGGGAAAAGCTACGGGAGTATCAGTATCATTTGCAATTAATACGAGTTCATAAGTTTTTTCAGAATTCAAAGAGATCTGTATGTAGGTTAAATTAAGCAAACCAAAGGCTTACATGTGAGCCTGTATTGCTCAACTAAACGCTACTGCTCAAATGAGATTTCCTTAAGGCCTTAATGATTAATTTACAAAAATTTGCTTAACTTTTGTACTGGTACTATTTGGACCCTCGCAATATCTATTTTTTTTTTTTGAAAACTAAGGAGTATCTCCCTCATGCAAAGCCTTGTCCTTAGCTGATTTTGGCTTGATATTTAGATCATATTGGTTATTTATTCTCATTTAGTTTTTAAAAATCTTTGAGTTTATGGTCTTCCAAACGTTTAGATTTAATCTTCACGGAAGAGACATTAGTTGTCAAAATGCGCATATGCAGAAACCAACTTCACAGTTACTTCGGTATTTAGTTATTTGATAAGATAGTTAATTGGAAATAAACTTAGTTATCTTGTAGATCATTGTCATGTCAAAATGTCGACTTAATATCAATTTGATTTATGCAACAGTTTTCAAGAGATTATTATTTAGAACATTTTCAAATAAACGCCAATGTTTAACTGTTTTCCGTCGTGGGGTATATTTTGAATTTCTGATTCGTACTGGGTCAATATACATGATTATGTAGATAATTCATTAAGTCATCATGCATAGCGCCAAATGCTAAACTATGATTTGCATTTGCGGCCATCGTCGATCTATAATGGGTGTTAAATCGTACAATGTTTAATGACCATCATTTTACCACACATTGGTACTCTCAACATTATGTATAAAATCAACAATTCAAAACATTTCCCATAGAGTCCTATATTTCACTATGTTCCCCGATGGCAGGTCTTATGGATTTGTGATTGGTACAGATAAACAAAATTTGGAAGATTACCGTCTTCTTCCGTAAATGGTGGTTTACAGTGGGAGATGACCCATGTGAGATCGATGCACGCGACTTCATCTCACACCGGTAAATGACAAACCAGGCGTGTTGATTTTTGTGATACAACAATCGTAAACATGACTAAACGTCATAAAACACCTGACGTCATAATGTTAGGAACACTCAAATGGCGACAACCTTGTTCACATGGTATAAGCTTCTAGACATTTCTATCCGTGTTTTACGGAAGAAATAGGAACTTGCATTCGGTCAGAATAAAAGATCAGGATATCTTTCACTCGTGTAAGAAATTCTACGTCTTTTCCTCTCGTTCCGCTACGCTCCACTCGAGAAAAGACGAAATTTCTTACACTTGTGAAAGATAGCCCGATCTTTAATCTGACCTTATGCAAGATCCTATTAATGTTTCAATGCCTAGTAAATATCAACTTAATGTATGAAACTTTTGCATTTTCCCATAGGGTTCTATGATAACTGATATCAGCATGACAGTCATCTTGGATTCACGATCGGTACTAAAACCCTTCATTTGTTTAATGAACATAATGCTACAATGCCTTGTTTATATCAACTTCATGCATGAAACGGTTTTAAAGAAGTTACAATTTACAATATTTTCCCATACGGTCCTATGTTAAACTATGTTCCTGTTGGCGGCCATCTTTGATGAGATGAAAAACTGTTTAACATTAGTAGGAAATGTTGTTCCTGATAAGCTGAACACTTTTTTCTATTCAAACTATACTTCTATCTTAAATCGGTTTTGAAATATGAGGCAAAACGTATAATTTTTCGAAAACAAAATCCTGAAGTGACTGTAGTATTAGTTTCTGCAAATCGCCATTTTAACAATATATGTCTATTCAGTGTAAACAAATCAAAACAATGAAAAAGGTATTAAATCTTATAAAGAGCAACAAATTTAAGAAAACAGCTTTGTCATTAGCTGATTTAGTTTTTTCATTTGTTTCCTGTTCGTGAGTTGTCAACTTTTTTTACATCTTTCGTTGTCTGGTCTTTCAAATGTTTGACCTGATTTGCTGTTTCAATAAATCATGACAAACTTCAGTTATTGTACCTTTTCCGGCGAGGGTTAAAATATAATTAGGAAACGAAAAAAGAAAACATTGAAAAATACTTGTTTGTTGGTGAAACAAGACAAAAAAGAGATATTTATTAGTGCTACACATATTTTGCTGCGAGGAGAGTGCAGAAAACATGACTATGCGTCGATTCGAAATACTTCTGACCTTAGTCCCTTTAGGCATCACCCCAGCTTTATGCGATAAATAACTATATCTCGATAATTCTGGGTCATACTTGTCTACATTACCTCCTTTTAGAAATTTCAATCCACATGCCGAGGATTCTGCTGAACATTCGTATGTGATACAATTCTTTATAAATTTTTGTCCTAATGGCACACATTTCCCTTTTCCATCGCTACAACCTTCAAACCAAAATAAATTGTCTCTCAAAAAGGAGATATGGCAATATTAAAGACTGTTTTAATAGAAATATAAGCATAACTAAAATACACTGCAGCCTTCACCCTGTCTTTTCACAAAATCTCATACTAAATGTTTTAATTCAGGGTTTCAGTTTGTTTATAAGTTGATGCATATTGTCTATTATAGCGCATTATCCCATCAGCCCAAGACAAATCTTTTAAGGTAGCAAGGTAGTTATGGTCATTTTGTTTGAAAAAAATGCTTAATTAGTTGAATTCGTTTGACCTAGCAAAAAGAACTATGCATATGTGATATGAAATATCTTAAAACCATAAAAGAATCATTCCTGAATATTATTATCTTGAATCCATTAACTACTAGTCATTAGAAATACATGTACAAATTTTGGCATTTATTTTTTGTAATTTCGAAATGTTATTCCGACCATCTGTTTAAAGTGCCCACATCTCACTATTTAATAATGTCAAGTTTTCTTACAATCAACTTAATGTGTGCCCTGTGTTTGTCTATGTGTTGTAATCGTATACTAGCTTAAGACACTGGTGCTTTTGTCGGGCAACAGATGACAGTGAATGTAAGAGCACTTTGCTAGTTCATTCATGTTTGTTGACAATCCCGCGTCCATGACGTGAAAAAATCATGATGTAGCGTTGTTCGACAATAAGCAAAGAATTCCGATCAAACTAGGGGCCGCCTTGAACTTAACATAGAGGTATGAGCAAAGCTCATTGTTGAAAGCCTTATGGTGACTTCAAGATGAAGAACAAAAATTAAAGCGTTGTTCCATTGCTTGTTTTACCATATAATTGTAGAGATTTGTCTCATGTGCATTTACTTCATGTCTTTTCATTCACCATGTAACTTAATTGTACAGGTTGTTATTATTTTGACAATTGTCTACACAACTAATAACCCTTTTGAATTCAGTTTCGAAATTCCACCAACTACAACTTGGAATCTGAATAACTCGATCGTTGAATAGAAAAATATGAAAGGATATGGAGTGAATGTACATGTGACAAAAACGCACACGATACACAGAAAACGCCAGTGCATATACCAGTTCATATGCAACTTCAATATTCTTGTTTTATAGTACTTGAAGCATTCTTGCAAGTTTCCTGAAACTATGTAAAAAGACTTTATCACATGTACATATACTCAATACTCTTTATTTGTTTATTTAAAACCGGAGCTTTTCTTTCCTGCACTGTTGAATTCCTAAAGAGGAAATCCGTGCGAAAGAAGTGTGCTCTTCATATGATTAAACAATTGTGTTCTTAAGAGAAGTTCTAATTTAAATTCACTTCCATATTTTCAATTTTGCCGTTTTGTTTCCGTCATTTCCAAAATCAAAAAATGCTCTTCTGACCACCTATTTATAGTGCCCACATCTCGAGTTTTTCTCGGAAAATGATTGCCCTGTGTTTTGTGTATATGTTTTGATTGTCTTTTATTTGTCTTGATGTTGAAAGCAATTATAAGACTTAATAATTATTCCAAATGATTTGAAGTTTGTTAACGATAACACATCTGGTAGTAGACAGAAGCTTGGATGTAGCGTTACGCTCAACATCTAGCAATAATTTCAGCTCAAACTGGCGCCACGTATCGTCTAGGTACTAGCGAGGCTCATTATTACTGCCTAAAGGTGATTTTAAGATGAAGAATTGACTTAAACGGTGTTCATTGCTTGGTTTTACTATGTATTTGTAGGACCTTTGTCTCATGTGCATTCACTTCATATCCCTCATTGTTTATTTATTTTTTTATATTACCTGCTTTTTGCATTTTAAAGCGACAGCCAGGCCTATGTACGTAAGCAGTGCATACTGAACGATAACATCCTCGGTGTATCTGATAATTTATCGGGCGACATTGTGTTTGATCTTTACAACCTGTAGAAATAAACATGATATTCTGGAATAAAAAATTATAATGTAATTGTTGTTTTAAATTTTATAACGGCTGATTATTTCAATTTGAGGTTTTTTCATCATTTGTGCTCGGAGGATCATCAACACTGAAACCACATTTAAAAATAGCAGAAATAAGCGATGAAAAGAACCAAAGAGAGCAAGCAAATGACTATGGACAGGGCTTTTTGTGATGAAAAACTCTCCAAATTTCTAAACTCAATACGGTCATTGAAAACACAGCATTTGTATCAAACAAGCATTGGTATTTAAAAGACGTTTAGGTTCCCAAGCAATAGTATCAGACAAGATGCAAATTAGTCAAAACTACATACTTCAATAAAAGAATTGTCAATATTACCACGTAATTTACCATTTATTATTTGGGCTTAGGTCTATGTGCATTTAATAATGAATTAAAAAATAACTGTTCGGGAAAATGCGCGTAGGCAAAGAATTAAAAAATAACTGTTCGGGAAAATGCGCGTAGGCAAAATAACTAATTTGAATAAGGCGCGCTTTTGCACGTCGAACCACTTACTAGTTATTTCCCTTGTCGTCACTGACGTCAATGTAAACGTAAATAAATATGGCTGCCAATCGGTTCGGCTGCAGCACTGACAAGGACATTGCAGCAATTTCTGATGAAAAGAACAATATAAATGCTAATCATTCGTACAGCAGTATCCTCTTTCTACAGACAAAAGCCCCTGAGTTCGATAATTACAATATTGAGGAATTGGCAAACCTCATCCCGATTTTTCTGTGGATGCTTGTGAAATGCACAGAAATTTGCTACCAGTTAGGAAAAAACACATATCTTAAATATCAAATTGTATATTATTACCTAATTGTATTGTTTTGTATGTTTTATTAAGTGTTTTGTATTTTGAACTATTTTGAAATTGTTAAAATTGAATGTTCTATTTCTATTACCTGTTGTGTTCTATTGCCTGGTATGTTCTATTTCCTGGTTACTGTAATTGGTCAAAATGATTTCATCATGAATATTCATTACCGTTCTATTGCCTGGCTACTGTGATTGGTCAAAATAATTTTATGAATATTCATTACTGTTCTATTTCCTGGCTAATGTTATTGGTTAAAACCATATTGATTTTAGTGAAATGGGTTTTTTGCGTTTACACGTTTAATGGAATTTTATTCCTACTAACATTCTCTGTAATAAACAACCTCAAATCATTTACAATGAGAGGAATACTACAAGACAAGTTTAACACAAAAATTCCACCAGAGCTCTGACTGACAGAACTTATTACTATGGTTTTGAAACTGTGTAAAGCAAATGCACATTCATTAACATTATGAATCGATTCAACATGAAAACATATATATCGTTTTGCAAAATTATATATCAAAAATTTTAAATAAAGAAAAATCAATTATATTTGTTCAGATGTACTATGCATTTTTGCTGCATTTGAGAATAATACTATAAGTAAAATAATTTGCAGTGAAATAGAATTTTGCAGACGGCCATTTCCGCAATTTATTTTTCTTTTCTGCAGATTAGGTAATAAAACAGTTATTTAATGTGTAGCCAGTCAATAACTCAGAATTATTTTCCATCGGTAATGGAAACAGCTCAGTGTTCTATTGCTCTCAGCCGTTGGCTTCGGGCAATATAACACTACCTTGGTAAAATATTCTGGTCTATTGCCTGGCTACACATTAAATAACTGTATACTGTCGGATGTTTTAAAAGGTGTCGTGATAAGGTAATGTCTATTTTTGTAAAATAACTCCTTCCACTGTTTCATTGTCATCATATCCAAAGTAAGCGAAGATTAATTTCACAAATATTTCCAACAAACTATTGTGAGTGGCTGTGTAGTAATCCAGCGAAATTTCCAACAATTACAAAGGAAAAAAATGCATATGGAGTCAACTTTCACAAATGAATCAGCATTAAAATGCAAACATTTACTCATAACGGTTTTGAATTTAGATAAAACAGTTCAAAATTATAATATCAAATAATTTGCTTTGTCCAATTTGTACTCGGATAAATAAATAGCATATTCGTTGAGTAATGGGATTAACTGAGCAAATTTTATTGTTCAGATAAAGCAATGGGATCGGATACAGGTTAAAGACATTATTAAAAATGAGTTATAGTCTCATCCTGGTTAATGTAGAACGTCCTAAGAGCAACTGGTATTCTTTTCCATAGAAAGTGTAGCTCTGGCTCCAAAAACCACAGCAGAATCCCTTTCGTTATTTCAACCATTTAGTAGTCTACCTATATTGGGTTTTATTCGTATGTTTATTATACTTTAAGGAAATGGGACAGATAAAGGGGAACTTTGGGTACCAAAATAACCGTTGAAACCCTGCCAATGGCTTTTGCTTGTGTCGGTACCAAGTCCCGGCTGTCCGGTTGTCATGTCTTTTGTCTTGTTTTTGTTTTTCCTGTGTAGTTCCTTGGCAGATTGTTACATGTGATTGTAGTTTTCAGCCATTGTAGATGTTTCCTGTTACCCAATGTTTTACATTCACATCAAATCGCAGTTTTGAGTTTCAATCCGATCAGTTGTTGTATTTATCATTGAAAAATCTATAAGTAACCACTTTTTAAATATACCTGTGAAATCCGTTTTCACTTGAAACTTAACGTCGATACCACTGTAAACTCTAACACATCGTTTTTGGTCACATGATTCTCCTGATGACACCATCCAACTCTCGCTTTCATTCCTACATCTTTTAGTTTCATCCAGGCAACCTTAAGATACAAATTAAACTGAAAATCGGCTAAGAACTGTTTCATTTTATATGTTTTTACTTCATTGCAGAAAACTCCTTTAAAATTTTCTTACAATATGTAAAATACAAACCCCTCTAAAGAATCTTACTACTATAAAATCTATAAAAAGGCTTTTGTTGTCAAAATATGTAAACAAGATCAAAATTAATGTAAAATGGTTGAAGAATAAAAAAGTACATAAAAAAGATAACTTTTAAGTTTTGTATACAAAAATGACCTTTTTTGTTTTGTTAACTGAACAACAATGTTTAAACAGTAGATTTGTTTCTTGGAACTGGCCGTTTGCCACCTTAAGTATTTAAACCAGAGGCTCCCAGGAGCCTGTATCGCTCACCTGGCTTTCAGTTGCCACAATCAAGCTAACATTGTAAGTTATACAGTTGATCTTCAGTCTCTCAAACTTTGGTAGCTCGTCAAAAATCACACATCTTGAACTGCATTTAAAGTCTGATAATGTTTTCCTATATTTCTTTGTTGGGCTTTTTTGACAAAAAACATTCTTGCTAAGGACCACCTTCAACACCAGATTTAATTGATTGATTGATTGATTGAATATTGTTTAGCGTCTACTCAGCAATATTTCAGCTATATCAAGACGAGAACAAGTTTGTTAATAAATAATCACTTTGGGGTATGGAAAGGGCCATGGGACGGGAAATTCTGACTGCCACAGGAAAAGTAGGGTGAAATCGTCAAGGGCGGGGAATTTAGCCTTGTAGCCGATCACCTACGGACCACCCCCAAAAGAGCTTGCTACAAGGATTCTTTAACGTGCAGGAAGCGTGGCATTTCATCCAACACGTGGACCTGAGTTTACATCCAATCCGAATGATGGGTTGTGTATTTGCTAATCCCGCACAAACACGGAATGGGTCCTATTTCTATATCCCGGGACCCTCGGGGTCAGCCTCCGTTTAGGAGGGGTCACACCCCGCAAGCCAGAGATACTAGGTCCTATTTTTATATCCCGGGGTTCCCTCGGGGTCCTCTGTTAGGAAGACTCATACTCCAAGCTCAGAGGATGCTGCGGGCCTATTCATAAGCCGGGACCGCGCACGGCGGAACACCAGTTTTGAAGTCGAGACATCATTTTGTAAAATTTTCAACATCGGTTTTGAAGTCGCAACATCAATTTCTATTTGGAATCCAAATTTCATTGAAATCGGACAATGTTTAATTTTCCCGCCTTTTTTGGCGGCCATTTTGAAAATGGCCATCATCGAACAATTTTCAACACCGGTTTTGAAGTTGCAACATCAATATCTATTTGGAAACCAAATTTCATTGAAATCGGACAATGTTGAATTTCCCCGCCTTTTTTTGGCAGCAATTTGAAAATGGCAGTCAACAAACAATTTTCAACATCAGTTTTGAAGTAGTGACATCAATTCCCACTTGGATACCAAATTTCATTGAAATCGGACAATGTTGAAGTTTCCCGCCTTTTTGGCAGCNTTTTAACATCAGTTTTGAAGTTGCGACATCAATACCTTTTTGGAAACCAAATTTCATTGAAATCGGACAATGCTGAATTTTCCAACCTTTTTTGTGTCCATTTTGAAAATGGCGGTCGACAACCACTTTTCAACACCGGTTTTAAAGTCGCTACATCAATATCTATTTGGAAACCAAATTTCATTGAAATCGAACGATGTTGAATTTTCCCGCCTTTTCTTCGGCGGCCATTTTGAAAATGGTGGTCAATAAACAATTAAAACACCAGTTTTGAAATCCACACAGCATGGCAAACATTTTATCAATTTACACTTAACCTTCACCCGCTATAGTTTTGGAAATAAAAGACAAAAAATTTGAAAATTTTGAAAATTCCATGAAAAAAGGCCAATAACTCCCTCAAGGGTTTTTGGATTTTCTTCAAAATTTCAGGGTTGGAAGATCTTGATATGCTGAACATTTTTGCAATATACACTTGACCTCTATCTGTTACACTTTTTGAAATAAAAAATAAAATTTGCACAAATTTTGAAAATTTTACGGAGAAAGGGCAATAACTCCAAGACGGGTTCTTGGATTTTCTTCAAAATTGCAAGGCAGGTAGATCTTGCTATGCTGATTACTTTTACCCATTTCAGATTTTTGATATCTGTGACTGTTTTCGAGTTATTAACCAAAAACTGCAATTAACCCCTATGTTCTATTTTTAGCAACGGCGGCCATGTTGTTTGACCTACCGCCTAATCGAACACAATTTTGAGACGCCATACTCTGGTGATGATTCAGGCCACGTTTGGTTACATTTGGCTCAGTGGTTTCAGAGGAGAAGATTTTTGAAATTGTTGACAGACAGACAGACGGACGGACGGACGACGGACGCATAGTGATGGCAAAGCTCACATGGCCTTTTAGGCCAGGTGAGCTAAAAAGCAGGTGAAAAAAAATGTATCAAATGCATACGCCTATCCGTGTATCGACTTTAAAGTATAATCTTTTACTTTAAACATATTTATTCAGCAAAATAATGCATGACATGTAATAACAAACAATTAATAACACATAATATAATTCGAAAACAAGCTAAACATTGCTTCCTTGAAAATTAGTCATTTTTTACACTAACAATTATGAAAATGCTCCGTGAAAGAAGAAATATAAACAAACATATATTGCTTCAGTGATAATATAATTACTGAATAAATAATGAACATAATAGTACGAAATAAAATATATATGTACATGAAATGCAAAATACCAGAAATATTAAGTAATGTTGTGTTTGTCAGTTTGAAAATCTCTTATTTCTATGGATAAACGTTTGTACAGTTAAAAATAAATCCATAGAGTCCATTCTTTTTGTTTTGAACTGACCATACAATCAACATTGAAGTTGCATTTTCATTGATACAGCATCATTTTTATTGTGTTAATCCGAGTTTCATTTACCCTTTTTCATAAGTTATACTTTGGTCAAGTACTTGTGTTTGCCCGAAAGTAGATTCTATTTTGAAATTAACAATATCTCAATCAGAAATTTTTGATGATAACTAAGGAATATCTCCCTCACGCAAAATTCTACCAATAGAAGATTTTTGCTATTAATATATATCTTTTTGGTTAGCTTTTTATATATCTTTCAATTTCTGGATTCAATCGTTTGGATTTTATCTTCACATAATTTTACTGTAAATTATAGTATATTTGTACTTACAGTAAAGTCGGTATTTTGTAATTTATATTTAATTAGTGACAACAATAATGAAAGAAGGTCAATAAAACCCAATCAAAATATGTAAATCAATGACGCTAAATATATAAAATAAAATGAAAATCTCAAAATTAATCCGCAAAACTAAATTAGTTCTCTTTTCCAATTACCGATAAGAAACGGCACGCGCGATTGTTATGTAAATGAGTTATTCAATGCAGAAGTATGATGCATTTAATGTTTATAAAATGAAACGACATAAATTAGCCTGGAAAGATAACAACCAGCATGATGTAAAAATACAAAGGGATAATGTTATATTTGATTCAAAATGTTTGCAAAAATGGCATCTGCACATGGTAATTCCCCCTAATTCTGGGATTGGTTGCATATAGCAGTGAAAGGTTCTGATACATGAAAGCATTATATTTTCGAAAATCAAAATTCTCGGCGTAGTTTCAATTTTCCCAAATATTTAACAAATTCTATGGTGTGAAGGCAACAATAATCAAACCTCTGTATAGTACGTGGGAACACAATATCAATCAAAAGAGGGTAACTTGGATTTGTGCAAGGAGATTAACAGTTATTACACTAGCAGATATGTTATGATCTTGTTTGGTCATTTTGATCTTATCATGATCTTGTCAGGTTTAACACATTTTTGTTAAGATAGTGTAAGATTTTTTTTTCTTCAAATCTTTGAGTTTCTGGTCTTCCAATCGCTTAGATTTTATCTGCACTGAAGGGACATAAGTTGTCGAAATGCCCATATGAAGAAAGCAAATTCACAATAACTTCGGTATTTAGTTAGTTATTTTAAGTTGATTTTCAAGATAATTGATTTCAAGAACGATCAAGACGTGCTAAGATAGTTTAAGATGAAGAATAATCAATTTGTCAATTGCGTTCAGAAACGATCAAGACGAGTTTCGTTTGTTATGATCAAACAAGATCCTTATTAGATCTTGTTTGATCGGGACAAACTTAACCTATCTTGATCTCCCTTGAACGCAGTTATCTTGTTAGATCTTGATAAACTGAACATGTCCTGATCGCTCTTGAAAACAATTATCTTGAAATACGACCGAATACGACTGAATATATAACAGAGTCTTAACAAAATTGTGTTTAGTCTGTCAAGATCGTGATAAGATCAAAATGGAAAAACAAAATAAAACATATCTGCTAGTGATAAGTCAAGAAGTCTTTTTTCTGCATAGATATTGTAATTCTGTTTGAATTAGTTAAGGCATTTTTGAGCAATCATATTCAATGTCAAACCATTTATTTGGTCGTTTGGGAATTTTTAAGGATTGGAGAGGCAGATGGACAAGATCTGACCTCGTTTGTTTTAATCGAGATTCACAACTAAAACAAAATAGTATAAAGGTAATATTTAAATTAATCTTTTCCGTATAACAAAAATGCAGGTAAGGAATTACAGAGATTTTCGAAAGGACAGAAAGATTTTGCTTCGCACAGTAAAAAATTATTTACTTAAGGATGATCACTCCTCAGGTTTATGAATCTGTCTCTGACTTTCGGAATTCTCTTATTTTATCCACCATGATGCATTAGAAAATTTTGCACACTGATCTCCACTTTTCTTTTCAAAATATGTTTGCATACATCTTGGATAAACTTTTGACAAAATTCGATGCAATTCTTGATATATCTTCATAGTATTCCAAAGGGCGACTGTCTTAATGCTAAGTAAATGAAAAATCAAGAGAAATTCGGTTTTCCGCCAAAATTTGGGCACTTAAATCTAAAAAATGGGCACACTGACCTCTCAATATTTTTTGCTTAAAATGATGTATGATCGATGATCTAATAAATAAAGAAATAAAGATACTAATTTTAAAATTTTGATATAATGAACTTGGGGAGGGACCATCCTTAAAAAGATCTTACCTTTCTGATGGCGGTGTTTATTTTTTTTTTCATTTGTTTGGTAATATTTTGATTGTCATTGAAAAAAACTAGGAAGGATCCAACGGCATTTTTTTCTATAATTCCAAAAATATCCAAATATTTAGAGAAATCTTATCTTAATCTTTTGACTCCTATCACTGTAAGGATTTGTAATTGTTGCCAAAAGATTAATCTTTTACAAGCTTATAATTTGTACCAAAGCCATATATCATTACTCATGAGGACGTAATGATCAATTCCTTTTTCGTCTGGTATTTTGCACTCCTGTAAAATCACATAATTATGAAAATCCTATGCATGTAAACTGGATTAATGTTTGTTTTAAACATGAATATAATAGTTTGAACAAAAGTACTACCGAAATTGCAGCTTATTTCTGTTTCCTTTATCCCATGTGCATACATCAAAATTTCATATTTACATGGATAGTTTCAAAATTAAAACCTTAAGGTAGCAGATCTAGGGTAGTGTGAGATAACTCGTTTTTCTGCACAAAATTTGCTGAAATCCTTGTTTTAATTGGTATGAATAAAAAAAAAGATTATGAACATTTTATCATAATATAGAAATTAAATATTCATGTTGTCATGAAACTGCACTTCTTTCATAAAATAAATCAATGTGCCTTCATAAATATATCTAGCTTTTGAATGGTATCTTAAAAATATTAAAATAAATGAAAGTAAGATTTTTGGAAAGGGAGGCAATTAAAGTAAGATTTTTGGAAAGGGAGGCAATTCTTTCTGCTTGACGTTCGGAATTAAGGAATAAGAATTTTCAGGCAGTTTCTTAACATTGTAAAAAACGGTACGGTATTTTTTCTTTTTTTAATGAAATTTCGGTAGAAGTCTTATATGTGAAGGGCCTTTAATTTCCCAGTTTTTTGTAAAAAATTGACTGTAGCGATTTTAAACTAGAAGAATTTGAATAAAGATGTGTTTTCAGCAATGTTTCGAAAAAATAATTTCAGTTTTACTGCAAATCAACACTTTATGCTTGCTTTATATCATTATTCTGTCTTTTTATACCGATTCGTATACATCTACAGTACAGTTATTTATGCTTCATGGTGATTACTGAACAGAAATGAAGACTCCTAAGATAGGAGTGTTTCTGTGAACTATATATCAAAAATCTTACGATGAAAGTTTACAAAATTTTTACAAGAAATATATTAGTGCATATTTGTTTCATACTTCAAATTTAAAGAAAATTGATAATTTTGAAAATCTTTAGGTTCCCCCGGGTCTACTACCTTAAAAAAAAATCTTAAAATGTTTTGTAGCATTAAGATTATGAACAAAAACCTACAATCAACATCAGAAATTTTATTTTAAAATCTTAACAACAAAACAAAATAAAAAAAAAATTTAAAAAAATACCAAAAACATGATGCAAGCCTACCTCCCATTCCCTTATCTACAGTAATTATCATTCTCCCTTCAATTTGGTTACATGTGTACACTGCGCAGTCTTTCTTTACAGTTTCACCAACTTTCATAGTATTTCCATCGTCATCAGTACAACCTACATAATATACAATGTAGCAATTGTAAGCTTGGAGCAATTGTTAGCTGTAAAGATTTCATTGTTATGTGTGACCAAAATCCAGTGTGCTAATTTGTTTGTCCGATATTTGGGCGTTATGTGTGGAATTTAGCTGATAAAATAAAAATTAAATTTCTTGCTTCATGGTATAAAAGGACAAGTATATAATAGCTACAAAAGGGATAAAAGTCGAAGTTTGTTGTAATGCAAAAGTGAGTGTAACAAAAAAACAGTGACAAACAACATTAAAACCACAGCTCGGACGATGGGACCAGGTATCCTGGATGAGTGAGTATTCCCTGCCATACAGTATCGTAAAATAAAAAACATCAAAATCATAAGCCATGTTTGTGCAAAATTTCATTTGGATGCAACTGGCGGTTCTTGAGGTATGGTAGGAATTGGAAAAAATGTCAAAATTTTGTTGTATCTATAGATGTTTTGACCTTGACCTTTTGTTGCATTAACTTCAAAATCACTAGCGTTCCTCCTCTGATCATAAGTTTTGTTTGTGCAAAGTTTCATTTAAGTGCAACATGTTGTTCTTGAGATGTCATGCGGAAACCAAAAGTTGACACCCGGAAACCATTCATCAAATTATAAGCAAAAAAAAACTTATACTCAGAATTTTATATCGGAATTGTGATTTTGTAGATTTGAATTAAAACACATCAGGACATCTATGTACAGAAGAGAATTTTGACTGGTATTGTTGCATCCAAGTTCATATAAACATGGTTTTATAGGCCACGGAAAATCAAGAGAATCTCTTTCTTTTCCAATCGAAAGTTTTTTGTTATTTATTTAAACATAGATCTAGGACTTATTGCTTTATTTGATATTTATACATAGTTTGTTGAAGTCTAAACATTTGTTGGCTCTAATTAGTAAATTTACAGAATTTTTTGTATTTAGTTATGCATTTATTTACATTTATTCTTACACTTATACCCATATTAACTTGTAACGACCATGTAATAAGTATGATAAAATGCCTGAAATTGCCATTATCTTTCTTTACATACCACAATCCATAGGTCTATAGTGACAGAAATATATCGCTGTAGTATTATCTCCTATCTTCGTCAAGGGAAACGATCCGTTCACTGATGTCCTGTCAGTCCCACCACTGTCATCAAAGCCAAAATATTCCAGCTTATGTGTCATGCCTGAAACAATCAGAACCTTTTTAATATGTATGTTACTTTTATTTGAAGTTCACTTCATGTTGTTTGTCAACAATTTAAAAACATTGATTACGTGAATGTGATACAAAATGGATGAAGTTACTTTTTCATAGCCATGGTCATGCTTTTGTTTGTGTTAAGTTTTAGTACTATGAAGTACACAACATTTGACATTTTTTACTGACGATTTGGTAATGTTAAAGATTCTTAATAATAAAGGACTATTTTCAATTCTACTTTCATTATGTAAGAGGTAGATTTGTAAATAGACAAATACCGGTATAATCTTGCTTAAATGATATAACTGAAATCAATCCGAGATATATCTCCATAGGCCAATTGGATTGTAGGCCAAATAACAATATACCGAAATTACTGTGATGAAAGATGAATCAAAGACCGCATTTCCAAATATCAATGGGCACTAGTTGGGCTTTCCTACTTGATTTACTCGCCTTTTTACCTTTTTGGGGCCATTTAGGGCTTGCTATATGGTGTGGGGTTCCCCACTGTATTGAAGACCGTACGATGACCCCTAGACGCTTTGTTTCGGGTCATTTTAACCTGGATATGGGATGTTGTCTCCTTGACATTTACCCCATTTCCTTTCTATTTCATGTTGTAGACAGTTTGTCTCATATGCATTTACTAATATCCATTCATTGTTTACATACAATATTTAGATTAAAAATACGCTCGTTTAAATTTATACCTCTTACTTCTTGGCATTGTTCAGCAGTTTTTCCAACGAAGAGAATAAATGATCGTTGCTTTGGTAGAACTATTTGTTTCTCCGGTTTGCCATCACTACGACAGCAAAAGTAGATTAAAGTATTCGGAACAAAAACGCCATCTGGTAACGTACCATTAACCAAACTGTCTTTTTCAGAGCCCTCTACATTATTCATTTGCACATACCCTTCCTTAAAGCCTACGAAAATACGTAATGCAAACGTTTATTTACTAGCTGATTTTAAACTTTTCTCTCGTTAGGCAATTAATTAGATAAACCTGAAAACTATGAGTAAAAAACAAAAATTACTATGTTTTTTTAGTGGTAGTCTGTTTCAGTCTGTATAAACACTAAATGAATACAACAACGGCGTTAATACCACAACTAGAATAACGGTGAGCAAAGCTAATAAAAACATACCCCCTCCCCCATTTGACTCCAGATGTAAAAAAAATCACAAAATATTTGAAGTCAAATCAAATTTTTAAATAGCTGGTGCACAATGACAATATGTACTGCACATTCTGTGAAAGTTTCAATGAATTTCATCAAGTGGTCTAGAAGTAGTTGTCGCCACAAAGTATGTACCCTATGGCGGACGGAATAACGAACGGACGAACCGCAAACGGACACATTGGTCACTATATACCTCTCTCTAAAACGGGGGTAATACAAAACAAACCGAAGGAATACAATCTACCCTAATTAATTTTATTAAAAATATATTTTTCCTAAGAATAATCACGGTAAAGAATTATAGTTTGATTTTTGAAATTATAAAGAAGAACAGAAACTAAACTATGATTTAGAAATGGTAAGTGTGAAACGTCATGAAACAATCATTATCGCTAACAAAATTTTCTGTTTCACTCACCAGACTTCATATGTGGCATCAAAGGGAAACTGCTGAGTCAGGGATATGTTCAGCTTTTGTTACTTTCGTCCCTTCAGAAATTCTATGGCCGTCACCACGACATCATAGATAGATATGAAATGTCAGTGTCACAAATAAAAACTGACATTTTCAGCTAGATTCGCGTCTTCCCGGATTTGACATAACCGGTTTTGACTTTACCCTGGATTGATACACTGACAGTGTGACGGGTGATGTGCACAGAGCAGGACATGCTTACCCTTCCGGAGCACCTGATGTCACTCTTGTTTATTGAGAGTTCACACTGTTAGTTCTTTAGTTTTTTGTGTTGTATATGTAATGTTCGTGTGTTTTGTGGGCGTGTGGTGTCTTTGGTCTTCCGTCTTTTGGTGTTCTTGCTTTTGCCTTATCTCTGGAATTAGATTTGTGTAATCTTGTGCTTTGTTCCTTCGGTATTCTACTGCCGTTGTTTAGCTTTATTTTAACATGATTATCGCAGGTAATATCTGTGATACGCCATCAAGTCTACCTTCTCTCGTCATTTAAACATTTTTTCCGTAATCTATCCCGGACCCTCTAGTATAAGGCCATACGACCGAAACATTGGGCAATAAACCCTTTTTCTTATTTTTAGATATTTTTTAATTTGTAAATTTTTGTGTATGTTTATGCTTTTAATTTTTGATTGATTGTAGCCTACAATACCATTTTTCTATAGTTAAGTTGTGGCCATTGCCAAACATGTTTTAATATTTCTTGATAGCATGAACTTACTGTTACATAATTTTGAATTTTGTGTGTATGTATTTATCACCACATTTTAAAAATAACTAGAATTTGAGTTTGCTTGTTTGAAAATGGATAATATAGTAATTCAAGAAAATAAAATTATTGGAAAAAATAGCGATCACTGCGGAAATTGAATCTTTGCTTTCAAATGGATAAAGAGAAGTCTGTAAATCTGACCTAAAAACAAAAAACATGACATGACATCAGCAAGTACACTTACCTTGTGGACACTTCCCATTCTTTCTTAGTATACAATAATTGCCAGGTTCCCAGTATGTTTGATATCGGGGTAAAAGAGACGGATCCCTAACTTGTTGTCTAACACAAAAGTGATGTTCAAAGTAAATATCCTCGTAGGGACCAAATGCATCAAAATCATACGATTTATAATTATGTCCCATTCCAAAATGTCTTGTGCTGCCCTCGGACCATTCTTCTTCGACATCTACAGGACAACCAGTCTTTGGCTTCAATAGAGCATAATTCCCCTCTGGCCAGTACATTAATTCTGCACATAAATAGAAACTAAATAAAAACAGGAAAGAAAAGAAACGCCTGTATTGGAAGAAAATCACAATCACATGCCACAGTCTACAAGGAAACTGCACAAAAACCAATGAAATACAAGGACAAAATGAAACAATGACTGGAACACGAGATATCCGGACTTAGTACCAACACTAGAAAAATTCAGCGTTAGGTTTGAAACGGAGCATGGTACCCATAACATCGAAACAATTATTTCATGTTAGTATGATAGTTAAAATATTCCAGATAATTCAACTGACTTTACCAACATCACATATTACCTGTTCTGTTTTTACTGCTTTGGGTAGCACAAAAGCAGATTACCTGATGCATATTGCACTTTACCTAAATAAATAATGGAATGATAGGAATTAAATGCACACGAGAATTGTCTCTACAAAGGCTGCCAACAACGAGCTTTGATAATTGTAAAAAGGGGAATAACAGGAAACATGTTAATGTACAGTGGCTAAAACTACTATTACATGCCACAATCTGCCAGGGGATTACACAGCAAAAACGCAAATAAGACAAAACCAAACGTAAACAACGATAGGAATTCTGGACAGCCGGACTTGGTACCGGCACTAGCAAAGGTCAGCGGTGAAACCGGTTTACAGACACGCCAACCCCCCCCCCCCCTTATCTGTTATCTTTATCCCGTTTTCCTATAGTAAAATTAATATACGAATAAAACCCAATACAGGAAGACTATAAACTCTATCACCACAATCTTTAAAGGAGAGAAAATGACAAAACGTTATTTTGAAAGATGGGTCAAGGGGTGTTCGCCGCTGACTGCTGACTAGCTCAAGGAGTCCAGTCTGCTAGTAAAACAATTTCGCACTACGTAAGAAAAATCAAACCAAACTTCCAGAAGGGTTTGGTCAAGCATCATCATATATTTCAGTACACATCGACAGTATCAGAAAGAGGCCAGTATGTGTGTAAAATGTTAAGGTCACTAGTTCTCAAAGCTAGTTTAACCGATGCAAGCAGAGTATCTTGTTGATATTGCCTATTACGTAAAGAATGTAAGTTACGTCCCAGCTTCTCTGGATCTTCAATCGGTTTCTGGCATTTTTAACAACGTTTCCCTAAAAACGAAGATTAATGATACCCTTAGTGATAAGCTGTTTGCGAGTAACGACATATTTCGATATTACATACTCATATCTATATACAAAAATACCAAAGCTGAAAAAATGAACAGCAAATTTAGTTATGCTGTACACGTGTTTCAATGAGTAACCTCTCATCAGCAGCATTAAAATCAAATAATATGGAAAGCCATAATCAAAAAATTGTAAACAAAGAGTACTCATTACAAAAAATATCGAAAAGGGAAGCCAAATCCAGTACTAAGGACATCCACCGAGTGCCATACACGGAACTTTTTACAGATTTTTTCGATGAGGTTAAGTTCATTAAAATCGTCAAGAGTAGAACACGTACGTGTTGATAATTAAATACCCCGTAGGAAGGAGCTAGAGGAATGTCGCCGAAAAGAAAAGGGAAATTAACAATAGTGAAATCAAAATCATCTTCATATCAAGTTCAAGACGCCCTCTAGCACCAGTTTGAACGGAATTCATATCAAATTATCGATAAAACTACATCGATGTTTTAGCCCAATGATGTTGGATTGCCAACGAACAATTTATTAATTTGCAAATCTTACAATCATTGTCATCTGTTGCCAAATAAAAACACTTGTGTCCAAAGAAAGTGAAAAATTACAATAGATAGACAAACATAGGACACTCATCAAGTCTATGCGAAAGAAAACTTGGCATTAGAAAATAATGAGATGTGGACACATAGATAGGTGTACAGAATAACATTTGAAAACTTTGGTAGTTTAATAATATCAGAAAATAAACAGTATGTGCAACTTTCCGTACTTTTTACATGAAAACTGGTCTGGAATTTTTTGTGTGTGATCCAGTCAAGACAAATTGCGTGAACGTTTCAAATCAAATTTAAATACAATCTTCTATTTTTCCTCTATATTTAGATGGTCCAAATTAAATGTGATCTTACAGGATATTGTATGTATGAATTAATGGTTCAACAATCATAATAAAAAGCAAATCATAATCAATGTTTATAGAAAAATGGGAAGAAAATACTAGTTACACGACTGTTTGCATTCTGACAACTAATGACTATATTTCTAACGTAAAGCTTTTTAAAAAAAAAGCTCATTTGTCTCCCTTTGGGTCCATATTGATCTCCTTATTAGCTTGCATTTGCTAGTGCTTATGCCAAGTCCGCTTATCCCGAGTTCCTGTCGTTGCTTACATTTTTATTTTGTTTTTTATTTTTGTCTTTCTTGTGCAGTTCTATGGTGCGTCGTGGCATGTAACTGTACCTATCCACCATTGTAGATATTTCCTGTGGTTATGGTTTCTATTTAATATATATTCATCAACTCTAATTTCCCAACCTTTCATCATTTTTGCTTCTCTATTTGTTTGCCGATGTACTCTATATAAGGAATGAATACCCGGAAGCGGAATAAAAAATATTTTACCTCCAATTGATTGGATGGTTCATACATGTATTTGGAAAAAAAACATTTTCTATAAAGGTCTATGAACATACGTAAGTCCATAGCCATGTTCGGACTGCCTATACATTTATGTGTTGTAAGATCTAATGAATGCCGTTACATTGTACATTGTTGACATTGATTTTCGAGATGTACTTATTTTCGCGATATTAGCAGTTGACAAAAGACAGTATGAATTTGCACCCGGAAATATCTCAGAAACAATCTGACAGTAACAATATTTTACGAAAGGATATAAAGTAAATGACATGAGACCATAATTATGTTAACTGCAACTGCACTAATTTTAATGTTTTTGAATATTTTTTGTAGTTGTTCTAAAAAAGATGGTATCCACAAATATGAACCACTACAAGAAAACGTGAAGTTTGTTATGTTTACAGTATATATATTTGACAGATACATAATACTCTTGATTTAAATATGTTCAGAAAATTATTTCACATGAACAGTACAGCCAGAAAACATGTATCAAAATATGATTATAGACCGTGCATACTACTGAAAATTAATCAAGTGATTATCATTTAATTTTACTATCTACAGAAATAACAAATCAACAGACTATTAAATGTAATATTATATATACAAACAAACGGGTAAGTTTATTTGTATCATGACAATGTAAAAAGGGATAAATGAAATGATGTTATTTAAATCTACATGGTATAAACTCTATTCCAATGCATGATAAAATTAAGGTAGATAGACACTAATATTCATACCGATGAGATTTTGTTATAGGTCGGAACAATTGAAGAACCAATCCTTTTCTAATTATTATGAATCCGTGTTCTCAACAGACATAAAATATTAGGGTAAAGAACTCTTATCAATCCGTTGTCCGACAAAGGGACCAATATTTGGATGAAAATATCAATATGTACATGATTTCCTGCTACGATAGATTATGAGTGTTCTGGAATTCGTCTTTCTAACCAAATCAGAACAGACTTTTGAAGGAATTACATCTTATCTTCGCATGAATTTATTCTAAATTGACTGGCTGAACAGAATATATTTTTGGGTTATTGAATTAAAATATTATGCAAAAGTCTTCAAGAGTATATTCCAAAAACGGGAGAGGTCTCGGTTGACAATCAATTTTAAGCTGAACAGAGAATGTTATAACTCTTGCATCATGAATGCACGTAAACAAATCAGATTTCATCGAAACATATGAAAATAACTGTAACGCCACGGCGTAAAGAACAAGAATTCGTACATAATGGAGGAGTATTTATATTAATGAATCAAACATTAATGTTTATCTTAGGGGCATGGCTATTTCTTGTGTACAAAATTCATTCTCTGCACTGATTTTTTTTCCACTGCCGTCGTGTATTAACATTTCAAAGCAAAATACAATGAAGTATTATATCTTGTTCTACTTCTGTTCGGGACTTAATAATTTACCATCATGAAGTTTTTCGTTACTAGTCTTTCCATCAAACTCCACACACTGGAATACAGAACATCCGTCATGCCAGTAACTGTTTACATGTTGACATTCACCTTGATGTGAACAACCTATAATACAAAGACAAATAAGTATATAAGGTAGAATACGTCTTTTTGAAATTTACATTTTTTTCAGCGAGATTTCATGTCTTTATTGATTTGACATAACCGGTTTTGACTCAACCATGGATTGACTCTCTGATAGTGTGACGGGCGTCGCTTAGCGAAACAGGACATGCTTACTCATTCAGAGCACCTGATGTCACTACCGGTTTTCATTGGAATTCACACTATGAAGTGCTTTAGTTCTAAATATCGTCTTTTTATTTCCGTGCTTTGTGGCTGTCTCGCGTCCTTTTTTGTCTTAGTTTTTCGCTGTTGCCTTTTTTGTCCATGTCTTCGGATATTGATTTTTGTGATCATTTATCCCCTTGCTCCTTCGTAATTCTGATGCCGTTGTTTTACATGTAAAGGTAAATAGTGTGAATCTACACAATTGGTTTATGCTCAGTTAACATGAAATATGAATGAATCATTACAACCATGATAAACACTGAGGGAAATCCAAATGTATCCAAGTTATCTTTCCTTTTAGGAAACATCTTCTGTTTTACGAAGTAAATATTCGATAGAATATGAAAATTACAAAATAATGGGAATACAATATTCAGTGAAAATAACATCCCTTTCCTTTTCCCAGATCTTCCTTAATAGACATTTTCATCATAAGCCGAAACCGAAACCAAATCCGAGACCAAAATCGAAACCAATTTAACTTGAATAATTTTCATCATCCAGAAGCATTTCTGTGATATAGATCATACTTGTTTAAGTCTTTGAACTATGTAGATTATCCTTGTACAAAGGTTTCATACTTTTCGAGGAGTAGGAATATACATCTAAACGATAGTGCAGCGCATAATTCAACATTTGTGAAATGTTACATAAGTTTTGATGTTTTGATATTCAAATTGTTTTCTTTTGTATAGAGTGGCAGTTTTGTGGCCGGATATATATCTGAAATCAGGATACAATAACATACGGATTAATTGATCCTACAGGTCCATAGGAACAAAATTTTTTCGTTGAGATTGTTATACACTAGTAGGTTAATTGCAAGCAAAACTGGACAAAATGCGTGATTTATTAACAAAATTAATATTTTAAATAATCCATTTACAAACATTTATACTTTAATTGTCAGTACTCATAATTCATTAATTATTTATAAATGGAAAAAGAATTATTATTCTTATATTGAATTGTAAATATTAATCAATGAATAAGTTACACTAATAAATGAATTATAAATATGTGTCAATGATTTCCTAATATTTATAAACGAAATATATATACTGATAAATAAAGTTTAAATATTTATAAAAGAATTTTAAATATGAGAAGTAGGCAGAAATTATGAATATAAAAAAATCGTAAATATTTATAATTGATTTATTAATATTCATAAATGAATTACACATAATGAATGAATTATGAATATTAATAAATCTACTGTTAATATTATTCATATTAATAGATGGATTAGAAACATTTAAAATGAATTGTTAATATTTGTAAATCAAGCAAAAGTCAACTTAAATACTTGATTTATCAATAATTACAATGATTTATAATAAATTGTCAATATGTATGATTTCATTGTTAATAGTTAAAATATATTTATAATTTCAAAAACAGACAAAAAAATCTATTTATAATTAAATTGTAAATTTTGATAAATCAATTATTAATATCAATAAATGAATTATAACTATTTATAAATGAATATAAATATTTAGAAATAAGGAAGAAATATAAATATTAATTAATCAATTTTTGATATTTATAATTGTTCTCTTAATAAATGTTTAAAATTGAATTTTGAATATCAATAAATCAACAGCAAAAATTTGCAATGAATATAAATATTAGTAAATCAATTATTATTATTCATGATTCAATAGAAAATATTAACATATGAATTATAAATATTCATAATTAATTATTGATTGATTTATACATATTAACAATTCATTATAAATGTTTATAATTCCTCTGTTTATAGT
Source organism: Modiolus philippinarum (assembly GCA_002080025.1). Taxonomy (NCBI): domain Eukaryota; kingdom Metazoa; phylum Mollusca; class Bivalvia; order Mytilida; family Modiolidae; genus Modiolus; species Modiolus philippinarum. The sequence goes on from MJUU01039620.1 coordinate 106,285, forward strand.
AAAAATATTTACAAATTTATTTATTAATATTGATAAAATCATTATAAATATGTGTAATTCATTCATAGATATTAACAAAGCATTTATAAATATAAACGATGATTTTAATATTTATAATTTCTTTTTCTTAAATTCGTATAGTTAAAATTTATTCATAAATATTTATACTTCATTTATCAATATTTATACTACATATATTAATAAATGCAAGTCATTTAAAAACATTTACAATTCATTTATTAATATTAATAATCCGTTTATTAATATCAATGATTAATCGATTGATATTTGCAATTCAGTATAATGAGAATTATTTTACCATGTATGAATATTAATTAATGAATTATGAATATTGATAATTGAATTATAAGTATTTATAAATAAAACTGTTTTAAATATTAAATGTTTATATCAATACATAACGTATTTTTAGCTTGCCATAAACTTAACAATGTATAACAATCTCTTAGAAAAGACTATCGTTCCTATGAACATGTAGGATCAATTAATCCGGATGTTATATCCAGATATATATCCGGCCACAAAATTGCTACTACACATGAAGACAATTTGAATATGAAGACATCAAAACTTATGTAACATTTCACAAAAGTTGAATTATGCGCTGTACTTTTGTTTAGAGATATATTCTTACTGCTCGAAAAGAATAAAAACTTCGTAACAGATAATCTATATAGTTGAAAGACTTGTGCAAGAATGCTTTATATTACAGAAACACTTTTGAATGTGAATATTATTCAAGTTAAATTGGTTTCGGTGTAGGTTTCGGCTTATGTTGAAAATGTCTTATATAATACATAATGAGTGTGATAGATTATTCGTTGTTCCCTGATGTGAAAAACAAAAGGCTCTCAAGAGCCTGTATCTCTCACCTAGGCCATTGCTGACACAATAAGTCAAAATAATCCCAACGTTTAAGGGTCTCATTTTCAAGTTTGTTGATAGACATTGATGTTATATGATCCAAAATTAAACTATGTTCCCCATTAGCACCTATTTTTGATGGGATGTAGACCGACTGTCACCTTTCTTGAAGAAGACCATCTAAGGATCATTGTGCCTCACTTTGGTTCCAATTGGCCTAGTATTTCAAGAGGATATCTTTGAATGATTTACCATGGGGTCCAAGGTTAAACAATGTTCCCCGCTGAATGCAATCTTGGATGCTATGCGGACATGCTGGACAAATTTAATGAAGGGGACCAAGTAAGGACCATTGTGATCAAAAATGATTCCAATTGGCCATGTACTTTCATAGGAGAAGGTCTTTGAATATGTTTCCCTATAGGGTCCAATGTTAAAACACGTTCCCCACTAACAGCCATCTTGGATATGTTGTGGACTTGCCCAACATATTTTTTTAAAATGGGCCACCTAAGGACCATTGTGACTAAGTTTGGTTCCAATTGGCCCAGTATTTTCAGAAGAGAAGATTTTTGCAATATTTTCTAATTTTCGACAAAGTTCCCCGCTGGCAGCCATCTTTGATGACGTGCGAACTTTGCGGATACAATTTTCAAAGGGGACCACCAAAGGACTATGTGACCAAATTTGGTTCCAGTTGCCGCAGTGGTTTCAGAGAAGATCTTTGAACGATTTCCGAAAGGGTCCAATGTTAAAACTGAGTTCCCCGCTGGCGGCCATCTTGGATATGATACGGACTTTCCAGACATTTTTAAAAGGGCCACCTAAGGACTAGTGTGACCAAGTTTGATTCCAATTGGCCTTTGAATATAGGGCCCATTTTTCGACAAAGATCCAACTGGTAGCCATGTTGGATGGCGTGTTGACTTGTCGGACACATTTTTAAAGGGGACTACCTTAGGATTATTATGACCAAGTTTGGTTCCAATTGGCCCAGTGGATTCAGAGAAGAAGATGTTTGAATGAAAAGTTTACAACGGACAGACCACCGACACAGTGAAAGCATAAGCTCGCAATGGCATAGCCAGGTAAGTTATAAAGTCTATGCAGGCTATAAGATGCCAAGACACTACTTTAAAATTTATCTCGAAAAGATATGTACATGGTAAGAAAACATTTAAGCATACACCTCCGTCGATAGCTATGATTTTTTAACCTATATACTACATTACCGCATACACTCATCAAAGAGAAATTTTCGTATTTGATCAAATGGTCCTTCAAAAAGTCGGGATGTACGTACATTTGTTGCAATACATTTAAATCGTTTTTCAGTGACGACAAACATGACAAATATACCAACTGGACTTGTCAGGATATGATAAAAAGCATTAGATTTTCTTCTTGATAATATTTTTGTTCATTTCGGTGATACAGTCTATCGACAAAAAATAGGTATTCCTATGGGTACCAATTGTGCACCTCTCATAACAGATTTATTTCTTTATTGCTACGAGTCACAATTCATGGCAAAAATTTAAAAAGACTCTTCTAAACAGCATTTAATGGATAAATTTAGCAATACATATAGATATTTGGACGATATTTTGGCTTTAAACAATTCTGAATTTTCTAAATTTACAGATGAAATTTATCCTACAGAACTTTCTTTAAATATATCCAATACCAGTAGTGATAAAACTCCATTTCTTGATCTTGATATATCAATAAATCAAGGAAAGTTAAGCACTAAGGTTTATGATAAAAGGGATGATTTCTCCTTCCCTATAGTCAATTTTCCCCATCTCGACGGCGATGTTCCGTTAGCCCCTTCTTACGGGGTCTACATTTCACAACTTGTTCGATATGCACGAGTATGTAGTGATGTTTCTGACTTCAACGAGCGAAATCTTTGTCTCACTGAAAACTTCTGCATCAAGGGTTTAGATATTATAAATTGATAAAAACATTCTCTAAATTTTATTATAGATACATTGACTTATTTGGTTCCACATGCAGGGCTCTTATACATCAGGGCATTTCACATCCAAACTCCTATGGCAATATGTCCTTCAAAACTTATTAATCCGTTGAACAAACTTATTCATATAGGATATAAATACAGCATTGTTGTTAAATCGTTACTTCTGTTTTTGTCGGCAAAAATATTGATCATCTCCTTAATGCTTTACACCATAACTAAATTTAAACAATTTTTCATATTGGCAGTATTGGCATTGCACAATATCATGTTCTTCTTACATAATTGATGACGTTGTTATACCAAATCTATTTAGAAGTATTTCAAATGAAGTTTCATATGTAAGAAGGCTTGATATCATAATCAACGGAAATTATGTCCTTAGCTAGCTGTCAGTAACTGCGAGCATTTGTCCGGACAGTACCTGTGTGTATTGTCTTCATGTTTTATGTACTTCATTGTAAGGGTACTCGTCTTGATAAGTTGGACTTTTTCTAGTTTGATTTTTACTGTGAGTTTTTTGTGTATTTATTTTT
>MJUU01039620.1:131490-150486 GCA_002080025.1 Modiolus philippinarum
TAAATGTCTCTGATGTAAGCAACTCGGTGGTTGATTAGTCCTCTTACAGTTGCCTCTTCATACATGGTGTATCTTCGTATGCACAATACTTGCTGGTCTGAATATTATAATTCACGGAAAAAGCTGAAAAAACTTCTGTTCTTTTGTGAAAACAGTATTTGCTTGTGCGTTGTCAGATATCAGTATGTAACCTGAAGGTAACTGCCTTCTGTTGAGAAAGCATTATTTTGTTCCGTGTGGCGGCCATTCTTGTCTTTTTTTATTTAGCTTTGCTGATCGCCTATATCTGTAATGGAATGACATAGCGGGAACTTTTGAAATATTTGCAAAATTTTTATCGAATGTTTTACTAAGAAGAGAGTTGCCTGAAAAAAAAAACATGCGGTAAAAAAATGAATTGATAAAATTTGAATTACACTAAGCAATAAACGTCCTTTATTGAATAAAAAATAGCAGATTTCATGATAATAAGTTGCAATGGTTCAAATAAAATTAGTTTATTCTCAAATTGTTTCAATTTGCAACTGCTTCCGCGACAGCGTGGTAATTATGTTTAATTACAGGTGAGTTTATTAAATGGTTATTGTCAAATAGATTAAATATGACATACTAAAATATAACAGACGCGTGCCCTAATGATTGTCATCAAGTTAACCCCATAAGCCCCGCGGTGTATTTTAATTTTTTTAACCAAACACTCCTTAAAGAATTTAGTATAGGTTTAATGTCTCAATTTTGAGGAAAACCTTAATTTAAAGTTGAAATGAGAAATTGGTATGGAAAGGGTAAAACAATAAATATTTTCAAGAAAAATATCACGAAAGGAGTACGGTCATTAAGCCGTGAATTTTGTTCCTATGTTGTGCCTATTCAAAATATCCTCAAATGTTGTAAAAAACTGAAAAAGGTGGCCTCTGGTAAATGTACTTCATAAGATTAAAATTGATACATGCTAACCTTGTATGCTTCCTGACATATTAGCTGTTGAACATGGCTGTAAATAGCCTTTTGTGTCCATTTTAGCCGTTTTACTGTGTTAGAGAAGATGATACTACTCGAAGGACACTGAGAACCAAAACCAATTTTTTGTTGTAAGTATGAAAACATTTTCCCTTTAAAATGTCAGTTAATTTAGTTTGGTTCTGGATGTCCTAGGCCTATACAATGAATTTTAACAAAAAAACTACAAAAATGTCAAATCTGTAAAAATTACATAAAAATGGCAAGTTGATCATTTCCAAGTTCCGTTGTCGAATATTTTTTCTTAAAGTATGAAAATGAATTTGAATTGATTTTGTTGTCATAGTGTATATTACTGTAACAGATGACCTCTAAACCAATGTGGAAAAAAATTAATGCATTTACGAAATTGGTATGCCAAGTAAAATAAAGTGCATAAAGAAAATTAACATACTGAAAAAGAATCATCTGCTGATATTTCTATTCAACAAGATTTTGGGTTCCCCTGTTACCCGAAGGATATGCACAGGGGTTCAAGGTATATGCTTACCTACTCTGGCACATATTTTTGTTATGGATTTTTTTAATGTTTTGATTTGATTGGAAGAGATATCAGTTATTGGAATGGCCATTTGTAGAAACTTCAATTTACAGAAACATGGGTATTTTGATATTTTGAAGAACTATAGTCAGAATTTTTGAAAAATCACTGAAGGAAACAGGTCATTGTTTGAGATAGAATGTTGAAAAGGGTTAATGAGGTATAATGTAATATTTCATGTGAAAGCAAAGAGATCTTTCTTGCTTAGTGAGAAAATCTTTGCCTGATAAAAAACACTAATCTAAGATTGCATGATGTCGTACAATCTGTAATTTTTATTGTAAATACTTTATTTGAAAATAAAATGTTGTATGTCTTAGTCTTTTCTAGTATACAGTTAAAAGGGTCACTAGGCAATATTAAAATCTAAAATCTGACCATTTTATTCAGACAATAGGGCTATTTCCTAGTCTGTAAGAGTAATGCCGATTTTACCCTTCCACTGGCCATGCAAGTTTTGCCAGTGCCTTCACCTAGAGCTCTTGTTGTTATTTACGTGTGTATTGTGTCTTTTTTGGTGTTCTTGTTGTAAAGTTCTATTGAAATTTTCAGTCATTCATTTTCGTTTTAATTGTAGTAGCGCAGGACTTATGTGAAGAGAAGATAAAAAAAGCCAGTATAAACTTTATTTTATTTCATATATTTATTTCTAAAAACTTGACAAAAATATATTTAGATGTGTTTCAATATGTATTCCGACGATTACAACCGGAAAATAATATCCGACTTGACTCTTTATTTTATTATTTTTTTGTTTACTTGCAAGTTATCCCTAAAATTAATTAATTATGTTCACAAATAATTCATTTAAATCTTTTTAAATACTTCTTATGGTATAAAACAATAATATTTTACATAATTAATATAGAACATAACTTTATATAAGTGTTATTCTGTGAAATAACTTGTCGACTCTACAATATGGTCGCCATTACAAGACCACGCAATTACGATAACAGGTTTTAGGACACAAATCTTACCCATTATCGATTATTTATGAAATAATTACATTTAAATATGTTCAAACATATTAAAAATCATATTTGCGTTATTTCCAATCTTTGTTTATCCAATTATATCATTTTTTCATTAGTAGACTCTAGTAGACTTTAATCGACTTTAGTCGACTCTGTTTAGTATAACCCTATTTTAAGTATCGTTTGATAAAGATTGAATCAAATAAATATGCCGAGTACATAAATCATATTTTCAGCCTTATTTTGGTATGAATTGACTAAAATAAATATGCCGGGTACATAATTTCTTTTCTTTTTAGCTTACTTTGGTAAAAATTGACTGAAATAAATATTCAGGGTACATAAATTCTCTTATATTCAGCTTTGTTTGGTATAAATTGACTAAAATAAATATGCCGGATACATAAATTTCCTTATTTTCAGCCTTGTTTGGTATAAATTGACAAAAAAATATTTGCTAGGTACATAAATTCCCTTATTTTAAGCTTTATTTGGTAAAAATAGACAAAAAAAAATATGCAAGGTAATATAAATGCAATTATTTTCAGCTTTGTTTGGTATAAATTGACTAAAATAAATATGCCGGGTACATAAGTTCATTTCTTTTAAGCTGAATTTGGTAAAATAACTAAAATAAATATTCGGGGTACATAAATTCTCTTATTTTCAGCTTTGTTTGGTATAAATTGACTAAAATAAATATGCTAGGTACAAAAATAGCCTCATTTTAAGCTTAACTTGGTAAAAATTGACTAAAATAAATATGCCGGGTACATAAATGCCATTATTTTCAGCTTTGTTTGGTATAAATTTACTAAAATAAATATGCTGGTTACATAAATTCCTTTATTTTAAGCTTACTTTGGTAAAAATTGACTGAAATAAATATTCGGGGTACATAAATTCTCTTATTTTCAGCTTTGTTTAAAATATTTGGACTAAAATGAATATGACGGGTACATGAATTCTATAATTTTAAGCTTACTTTAGTAAAAATTGACTAAAATTAATATGCCGAGTACAAAAATTCCCTTATTTTCAGCTTTGTTTTGGTATGAATTGACTAAAATAAATATGCCGGCTACATAATTTCTTATATTTTAAGCTTACTTTGTTAAAAATTGACTGAAATAAATCTTTGGGGTACATAAATTCTCTTATTTTCAGCTTTGTATGGTCAAAATTGACTAAAATAAATATGCCAGATATATAAATTTCCGTATTTTCAGCCTTGTTTGGTATAAATTGACAAAAAATATATGCTAGGTACATAAATTCCCTTATTTTAAGCTTTATTTGGTGAAAATGGACTAAAATAAATATGTCGGGTACATTAATGCCATAATCTTCAGCTTTGTTTGGTATAAATTGACTAAAATAAATATGCCGGGTACAAAAATTCATTTCTTTTAAGCTTACTTTGGTAAAAATTGACTAAAATAAATATTCGGGGTACATAAATTCTCTTATTTTTAGCTTTGTTTGGTATAAATTGACTAAAATAAATATGCTAGGTACATAAATTTCCTTATTTCAAGCTTTACTTGGTAGAAATTGACTTAAGTAAATATGCCGTGTACATAAATGCCATAATTTTCAGCTTTGTTTGGTATAAATTTACTAAAATAAATATGCCGGTTACATAAATTCCTTTATTTTAAGCTTACTTTGGTAAAAATTGATTGAAATAAATATTCGGGGTGCATAAATTCTCTTATTTTCAGCTTTGTTTAATATATTTTGACTAAAATAAATATGACAGGTACATGAATTCTATTATTTAAGCTTACTTTGGTAAAAATTGACTAAAATAAATATGCCGGGTACATAAATGCCCTTATTTTAAGCTTTGTTTGGTAAAAATTGACTAAAATAAATATGACAGCTATTTGATTTTGGTAAAATAACTAAAGTAATTATGCTGAGTACATAAATTTCCTTATTTTAAGCTTTGTTTGGTATAAATTGACTACATTATGCATGGTATAAAAATACACTTATTTTTTACTTAAGTATATCTATTTAGTTAATACTGAGTAAATTAATTTTGCTGGGTATATAAATTCCTTTATTTTATATACTATTGGGTCATTGTGGACCATTGCAAACCTTATTTGGTTAGTATAGACTTAATTTTATGTGTGTGGTAAAAAAGTTCATTATTTTAAACTCTATTTAGTAAGTATAAACCTAGTACATGTATCTCGCACGAGAAACCTACTAGTAGTATCTCGTTAAAAAGCTCTAAACTTAGCATAAAAATTGGAGTAAAATTCTTTATCTCGATCGAGATTGTATGTTTTTCACTGAGATTTATCAATAAATTTTAACCAATCACAACACGAGATGAAAATTTCGTGTGAAGCATTTCATCTCGGTCGAGGGTTCGTTTCCTACGAGATTTTCGCCGAGATGAAATAATTGATTTAAACCAGTCATGATCGAGATTGACACGAGATTTGATTCTCGCACTTCGAGATTGAGGGTTTTAAGCGAGAAACTGTGAATCTCGACAAGATTTCAGTATAACGATCGAGATAGAAAATCTTGCATTTAACACAACTCTTGATCTCGATCGGAAATGAGGGTTTTTGGCGAGAAACTTAGTATCTCGAACGAGAACCTTCGAACGAGAAACCTAGTTTCTCGTCAATATACCCTCTATCCCGATCGAGATGATGGGTTTTTTGGCGTGAAACCTGGTATCTCGACGAGATACTATATTTCTCGAATTTTTGTGACTTTCGCGTGCCATAGGTAGACTACTAGCTTCATGACCACAATCTTGAAAGGAATGAATATGAGAATACGTAATTTTGAAACATGGGTCAAGGGGTGCTCGCCGCTAAACTGTCGGCTAGCTAAAGTAGCCTAGTCTGCTAATAAAACACTGTCGCACTAAGGAAAAAAATCACACTCGAAACTTCCCACAGGATTTGGTTAAGAATCATCATATATTTCAGTAGACATCGGCAGTATCAGTGAGAGGCCAGTATGTATTTAAAATTTTCAGGTCACTAGATCTCAAAGCTAATTTATCGGATGCAAGCAGAGTATCTTGTCAATATCCCCTATGACGTAAATAATGTAAGTTACGTTCCAGCTTTTCTGGATTTTTAATCAGGTTCTGGCTTTTTTAACAACATTACCGTAAAAACGAGGATTAGAAATGCCCTTAGTTATAAGCTGTTTGCAGGTAACGGCATATTTAGATATTAAATATTCATATCTGTTATAAAACTTCTTAAAGGTATTCAACAACTTATGAAATCTGTAACCCTGTTGTAAAAGTGTGGCTGTGATAGTAAGGTTACGTTCATTAAAATCGTCAAGAGTAGAACAAACACATGCGAATCGTACTAGTTGAGAAATGAACACCTCGTATAATGGAGCTTGAGGGATGTCGCCGTCAAGAAAAGGGAAATTAGTTTTGTATAGTGAAATCAAAATCATCCCTTTTATCATATATTTTAGTTTTTATTTTACCAGCATCAATAATAATAGATAGTTAGATCCAGAACAGTACAGTATTTGGAATCATTGTTAGCTTCATTTATTTTTTCAGTTCTTCTGGGTATATAATGAACTTGGGATTGTCAATAGTAAGGATATCGTCAATATACCTGCTGTTATCATTGAAAATAGAAATAAGATTATCACTGTTTGGTATGGTTCCGTTTTGAAGTTTTTTCATGAAGTCTCTTTCGTAACAGCACAGAAAAAGATCTGCAATGAGAGATGCACAATCTGTACCCATGGGAATATCTATGACCTGTTGATAAATAGTGTTGCCAAAACGAACAAAAATGTTGTCCAGCAAAAGATTTAGTGCATTTATCATATCATCACATGTCCAGGAACAATAAATATTGTATAAAATTTTAGAGAAGAATCCTTGCTTTTTGTTAGAATAAATGAACTGCAGATCAAAAAATTTAAAAGACCATTTAATAAGTTGTCCTAATTTTGATTTAATCAACTTATGTGGAAGGGTAGTATAAAGTGTGGAAAAATCATAACTGCCGATGGATGAGACTGGTCTTTGAATAGACTGTAGTTTATCTAAAACTTCAATTGAATTTTTTACACATCAAAAGTAATTTACACCAGAGTTTTGATAAGTTTTTTCACAGTATTTAATAGCCAATTCCTTTATACAATTAAGTGAATTAGTTAAATGGATGGATAAATAAATTAGAAGTAGAACACTTACTAGATGCCGAAATAAAAGGATGTTTGAAGGGATTTTTGTGAAGCTTAGGAATCCAGTACATGGAAGGCAAGGTGTTATCTTTAGGTGGAAATTTAAGCATTTCTGTATCCTTAAAGTGTTGTTTGGTTAACGTATTTTCGTCCCAATTGGTACGTCTGAAAGTTGTTGACTTGTCTAGTTCGTATTGTTGGACATCGATATAATATTTCTTTCAAAAGATAGAAACGTTGTTGAAGGCCTTGTTAACAGGTACAAACACAAATTTTTGACCATGTTCCTTCAATTTTGACATAATTCTTTTTACAGACATAATAGGAGGTGACTCGATATAATTATCTTTATAAAAATATATTCTGCTGGTGACATTTGTTATAATTTTATCTTTAAACAAATTTAGAGCATGTTTGTCTGCACTTTCTCGTTTGCACCAAACAAAGACTGAAAATCGGAATCGAGACACTTCTTGTACTGAATTGCACTAAAAATACTGGACTAGCCTTAACTTTTCTAAACATGACTCTAGAAGTTCCGACCTAATAGGAAAAATGAAAGGATATGGAGTAAATGTACATGTGACAAAAACGCACACGATACATAGAAAACTCCAGTTTATCAAGGACAGGGCTTTTATTCCTGTCTACCTCTTGATGTCGCCTGAGGGTCTTCAACAAGAGGTGAACAATATTCAACTCCTCAACCAAGATCAAATAGAAAAAAAAGAAGGGAATCGGGGAATGTGTCGAAGAGACAACGACCCAAAGGGGAGTAATAACAACTCAAAGCCACCATAAGATTTTCAATGAACAGTGAGAAAACCCCACCAAAGTCTGAATCGATCTAAAATTTACTGAAAAAATCTCAACATTAGTATTTTAACATTTTCCTTTATGTGTTGAGGAGAAACCCTGTATATAAACTAAAAATTGTGTGGTTTAAGAATTATCAATTTATCGACCTCTCTGAACAGTCTGAAACTGTAATAGGGAAGTCTCTACATGTCCCGACCAGCCTGATTTAGTACTCAGAGTTTTCAGTTGTACAGAAAGAGTCTTGATCAAAGATCTAAAAATGCTTTGAATCAGTGGGTTCATTTTAGGCATTGAAAAAGTTCATTTTAGGCATTGAAAAAATAATTTCTTTTAAATCAACGACAGCAGAATACTTAAGGAACAAGGAAAGTGATGATTACAAAACCAAATTACAAACAAATGGCAGAAAACTACAATCACATGTCACAATTCACAGGTAAACTGCACTAGAAAAACACAAAGAAAGACCAGAGACAAACGTAAATAATGATAGGAATTCGAGGATTGCCGGACTTGGTACCGGCACTAGCAAAAGCCAGCGGTAGAGTTAGACCGGGTTATGGGTACCCGAACCTCCTCTTTCTCTATCCTGTATCCCTATAGTATAATACATTTGTAAGCATACGGACAAAACAAAATACAGTTAGACTAATAAATCTGTGACCACAATGTTGAGAAAAAAAAAGAATACGTAATTTAGAAAGATGGGCCTACGAGTGCTCGCCGCTAAACTGCCGGATAGCTCAAGAAATCTAGACTGCTGGTTCAATACTCTCGCACTACGGAAGGAATATCAAACTCAAAACGTTGCTAAAGAGACGTCAAGTATTTCAGTAGACATCGGTAGTATCAGTGAGAGGCCAGTATACTTGTAAAAGCATCAGGTGACTGGATTCTAAATCCAGTTTGATGGATTTGTGTAGAATATCCCATCGATATCTACTCTAACTGAACTGTCCCTTTCTTAGCAGTAATATACCTACCTCTCCAGTCTATAGAGTGTACAATTCACAGTTGATTCGTAACTGTCGACCATGCAGTTTGTACAATGATTGTTTGAACAGTGCAAAAAACCGTCACAAAAGTTGCATCGTCAGACTATGCTAATTTTATCCCTCAAGAAGTTCTATGGCCGTAAACATATTCAGCTAGGTTCGCGTCTTTTCCGATTTGATTATACCGATTTTGCCATTTTCCTAAATTGATTCACTTACAGTGTGACGGGTGCTATTAAGAGAGCAGAACATGCTAACCCTTCTGGACCACCTGATGTAACTCTCAGTTTTATGGAATTACCGCTGTGAGTGCCTTGGTTTTGGATGTTGTGTTTTTTATTTCTGTGGTTTTTTTTTTGGCTGTCTTGTGTCATTGTTTTCTGTGTTTTCGTTTGTGTCGCGTCTTTAGACTTTTGATTTTTTGAATTTTTGAAAATTCCTCTCCTTTGTTCCTTCGGTGTTTTAGACAATAAATGTAATTTACGTCCCAGTTATTCTAGATTTTTGTGAGTTTCTGGACTTTTAACAATATTTCCAAAGTCCACGGACATGGCAAAAACGGGAACACAGAAAACAAAAGACAAAAAAAGAGAGACAGCAACAAGGCACGGAAATAAAAATACGACATTCAAAACTGAGGCTCTCATAGTCTGAACTCGCATGAACTTTGGTAGTAACATAATAGTAACGGCTATATAACATCAGGTACACAAGAAGGGCAAGCATTCCCCGCTGATGACACACGGCACACCATCAGTCAGGCATATATTAATTAAAAGATATGTTTGGTAGCCGATAGGTTAATATCATTATTGAACCCTCAGTCAAAACCAATTAAAATCCACGGTACTTTACTAACCCTCAAACAGTACAAGGTAAAAAAATTTGAAAAGCTTTTAAAAAATCTGCAAAGCATTCAAACTTTTACAAGGACAAATTGGAAACACAAACATTACTAACGAAGACATAACAAAAATTTTACAGCAATGTACAAGAAAACACAAAAAACTAAAGTGACAGTGTGAACTCCCATTAAAACTGGGAGTAACATCAGGTGCTACGGATCATGGACGGGGAAGCTGGCAGTACCCGTCACACTATCAACGAGTCAATCTAGGGTTGAGTCGAAACCGATTATGTTAAATCCGTGAAGACATGAAATCAAACCTGATTATGTCAAATCCGTCAAGACGTGAAATCAACCTGAATCTGTTTTCTTTTTTGATATGACCACGTCATATTTTTCAATGATGTCATGGTGACGACTATAAAATTTCTGGAGGGATGAAAGTAAAAAAGGGTGGACATATCCCTGACTTAGAAGCTTTTGGGACAGTGGTCTAGGTCTATTTTTAAAAAAAAAAATCACTGTATAACCTACATGCTCCACAGTAACGAATCAGTTGTGAAATGTACACTCCATAGGCTGGAGAGGTAAAAATGACCCTTTTCTATGAATGAAGAATGTTCATTAATTTTTATAAATCAAATATCAAATGTCCCTATAAATATATATATACTTTGTTGCAACAATTTTATACTACACCCACTACTGTAAACACATTTACAGCAAATACACACACACAAGCATATACAAAAACACATAATATTAGAGAGAATAGGTAACTGTTATATCACAGTAATAAGAGATCAAGGGAGGGGTTATAGAAGGATTTACAAAAATCCTGAAAAATTTTCAGTACAAAGATCACTGAGTATTAATCAACAGTTCAACGAATGAGGCATGTTCTTCGCTGGCCTTGGTCAGTGGCGTCTGTGAAGTATGTTCACCAAGCGAAAAGGATGACTTCGATTNTATCAATATTTAATGGTGTGGTAAGACGGGTCAAGTATAATCAATTCTAAATCATAACGGTAAAGATCATTTCAGTACAAAAGACAGGTCGCGACTTTTCCAATACAGTTTTTCTGACTAGTCGAGACAGGTCTTGACTCTTTCAGTAAAAAGTTAAGACTAGAAAAAAGAAGGGAAACGGGGAATGTGTCAAAGAGACAACAACCCAAAAGGGAGTAATAACAACTCAACGCCACCATAAGATCTTCAATGAACGGTGAGAAAACCCCACACCCAACGGCAGGTCGGAATCGGCTAGTTTATATTGAGTAAATTTCTTACTGAATCAGATTACCATGTAAGACTAATGTTTAGAAAAGTAAAGGCTGATATAGTGCTTTTCAGTACAAAAATGCCAGTTGTAGACTATGTCTTATGTAATCATTCTGCTGGACACGGAAACGGTAAGTTGATTGTTTTTGTTATGACTTTTTGTTAGTAGATCCGAGCTTGTATTTAAAGTTTATTTGAAATTATCGTAATATCAATAAGAAAGTCATCCAAAGTCCCTATTTCTTATTCCTTCAATTTAATTTGTAAAACACAGTGTCTCAGTTATAAAATTGATGTACAGCTTACACAAGATAACTAGATTAAGGCGTTGGTGACAATATTTAATGCCAAAATTCTATATGTACTGAAAACTCACTGAGCTAACGAAACTGAAGCAGTTGTTATCGGTAAAATTACAGAAGCAATTAATGAGACGACAAACATTGATATGCCACACAATTAAACGAAACTCACCATACCAAAGTTAACGCAATAGCAGTAAAAGCCCAAAACATTTTGAACCCCAAAGCTTATAAGCATCTGGCTAACATGATCGATACGCAATTAATTTAGAGCATAGTAGTCCTGCTTGAAGTGAATCTTTTCTTTCCGAAACCATCGAATAAATTTTACATTAAAAATTTTTAGTGGAAGAATATGCAAAACAAAAAAATGCAAAACTTAATTCCAACATGTCTCTCATCACTGAATATAAAAGATTTTAGTTTAATTGTACTTTATGACTGTTGCAGATTTTTGTTCTTTCATTTTTATATTTAATTTAGAAAGCGATACCAGATAGCAATAAAGTTAAATTAGCAAAGATGCTAAGATGAAAAAAAATAATCAACGTAAACGATACAGCGCCAAACAGATGCATCTGCTGAATTGTATCTTTAATGCGCAGCTTAGGACACAATATTGCGATATAGTCTTCTCAATCATATTACTTCAGTAGAATTTAGGTGTTAGTGTAAAAAACGATTATGTTCGTCTTTCAATGTCAGATATATTTCAGATATATATGTCGCATGATTCTCTCAGAATACTTCGGCTTCCTCCATCATAATAACATGATTCCTAATGTCCCAACTCTCCCTCTGAGAGTGAGTTGATGGGGATGGTCCTATGGTGTTTGGTTGTATATAGTTTGACATATCTCAGTGATCCATATAGGGGAGTGTATATGGATTCATCTGTACCCATGCAGATCATGGTGGTGTTCCTTGCTTTAAGGGATATCGCTAGTACATAGATACATAATATGTGATAACATGGTATCTTGTAATGCGATGAAAGGATATGGAGTAAATACATGTGAAGAAATGGAAAAACGTTGTTAGCGTTGATCTACGCTACATCAATGTAACTCTTTTTTGGTGATGAATGTGGGATCTTCAACAAACACAAACATTACTTACAAGGTGTCCTCACAATCGTGGAAAATTGAAAGTTTTAAAATAGTATCGCATTGCACACCATTACGCTTTAAGGGTATATATTGAATAAATGCACCTATTGCTGTGCTGAAAAACTCTGATGCTGCAAAGATTCCATGATTCATATAAACTTTCCCAGATTCAACACACTATCGCAGCTTTAAGTAATATTGCAAAAAAGAAGAGAAAAAATCTATAAAAAATCATGAACTGAGGGCTGAAATATTGCAAGTTCTTATATTGTCCTCCATAAAGGAAACAATTAATGTAAAGCTATATTCAGTCAACATGTTTTTATTCGAATAATAAATGATCATGTGATCGGATTCGATGACCCTTGTGCGTGTACTACATGATGGCGGTAATTCTCAACAACCAAGTTCGCAGTTTCGTTAGACAATTTTAACTGAGGAAACATTCATTTCAGTAAAAAATGATGTACTTCTTTTTTCTACTTTCTTTTCTACAGGTTTTTATTATAATTAGTAAACGGAATATTCAGTTTTTGCTCTGCAACTTTAATATCTGTCCTTTTTATACTGTTTTCTGTCGTCTATTCCAATCCAAAATTATAATTCATGGATGATATGTTTGATACTATGATTCAAGTACTCTTTACCTCGTATAATAGGAATGTAGAATCCTTCAAAGCACTGATACGTAATACAAGGATTGCCTTTCTTCTGCCATTTATCTCCGTATTGATAAAACACACCATCCATGTAACATGCACATTTTGGCTCACAAGCTTCGAAAAGAAAATAATGTCAATTTTACGTATACTTTGCAATTACACATTTCATATAAAACTACCGAAAGTGATCTATGAATTATTCTCTAATTTCTAGCAAATATAAACACCTCTTGACTAATGGGTTATCGAAATGATAATCAACATGGGTATTATTTGATCTCAGTTAGCGATTGGTCAATCATGTAAATGTCTCGTGTCAGTTTCTAGAAATAGTGCAACCGGATGCTGATGAAATTAACACTTGCATCATTGTCTAGCGAAACGGTTTTTGCATTTCTATGACTAAGATAACTCAATTTATTGATAATATGACATTTTTATCAAAACTATTATATTCAACACCCCTTTCAATGAATGGCGCAATGATACACATAGCAACGATGATAGCAACAAAATGGCGCCATACTCGAAAATTGAGACTACGGATATTGCTTTACTTCAAATAAAGAGAAACACTCTCTAACATTGTTGTCCGGTTTATTACGACAATTTTCACACCTCGATAGTTAAATTTTCACATTTTAAAGTTCTCGGAAAACTTCGAACTTTAAAATATGAAAACTTAACTATCTCGATGTGAGAAATATACATAATAAACCGGAAACAATGTTTGAGACTATTTTTATCCAATCATCAGTAGGTTTGCCCTTTGCTTACAAAACATAAACTGGACATAATTACAAAGACATAATGAGATAAACTGGGGTCATTAAAACTTAGAACTTGAAAACTGCAGTTTTTTTATCGTCTTTGTTGTTACAGTTTGAATATGTACCGGTATTCAACTGGAAGATAATTTTCAGATTTCCTTGCAATTGGTTGTATGGTTGATAAAGGTTGGAAATAACAGCTGTTTTTGTTGCAGTACTGGTATATGTTTTTGTAAGTTGGAAAGACTGTTTCATGTTCCATTATTATTCATGTTTCTTTGAGTTCACAATTTACATGCTTGGTTGGTTTATATGTGTGCTTTCCTTTTAGACTGTTATAACCCTTGTTGCCTTGTTCATGAGGTCATTATTGCAGACTTTGACAGATGTAGACAGGAATAAAAGCCCTGTCCTTGATAAACTGGAATTTTATGTGTATCGTGCGCGTTTTTGTCACATGTACATTCACTCCATATCCTTTCATATTTTTCTATTTGGACATGTAACAGGGCCATTATGTAAACATTAGAATTAAAAAAGGACAGATAAAGCTAAGAGTTAAAGAATAATGGAGTAAATCCATATGAGTCAAAGTTTTTACAAAAATATAGTAGAACAAATCAATGGGACAGCGCTTTTATTGTTGTTCTTCATGTTGATATCACCATGAGGTCTTCAATGATGAGTTTTGCTTCCTTACACCTCACAGTAAGTTAAAGGAGGTACTTAGCAACAGTATGAATTAATTCTGAGATTTTGAACAGCGCTAAATCCATGTATCATTTCTTTTGGACTTGGATGCATAATTATCACAGCAATGTGTTCTAATATTGGCTGTCATCCGTTTTTCTAAGAAGACAATCAAAGACATATAAACAAGCATAGGATCATCTAGTCCATTGCAAGAAACTTACAATTATAAAATAATTAGATGTAAGCACAATAAACAGGTGCTCACAATAACATTTTGTAATTACAAAAATTAAATAGTATGATAGTATATTCATATGATAAATTCGTTCAAGATCAAGTACACGATATTTCAAATATATATTGAGTAGACATCTCTCGCATTCAGAATCTTTTTGCTCTCTTGTCAGTCTCTCGTCAGTCTCAATACATCGGCAAACGAAGCAAACCGAGGAAAGGGGTAATTCTAACATCAAAAATCCAAAATGACGGCAATTCACATCCAACACGAATTGACACAGAATTAAAAAGACAGAACAAATAAAATAAAATAAACAAAAATACCACATAACTAAAGCGCTTTCAACGTGAAACAAAAAACAAGCAATAACATAATACCAAAGTCACCGTAAATTTTAGTTTCTGAATGTTGCCATTTCGACAACTTATGGTTCTTCAGCGAAGACCAAAACATTCGGAGTACCATAAATTGAAATATATGTAGAAAATATGTACAGAAGGCAAAGTCTTCACAAATACACGATACAACTAAGCAATGGAGCAATGTTGAGCCCTTAAGTGTAATCCTTACCTTAATTGTAATCCGATTACACTTAAGGTTATGGGCCACCCTTAAATGTAATCCCGATTACATTTACGGTTGTAGGACCTCCCTTAATTGTAACCGATCACAATTAAGGGAGATAGTGTACATATGCCTGCAGTACCTACCGTAATTGTAATCCCTCGGAATTAGTTTACAATTTTCAGCGCATATAAGATAAGAAAACGTGTTCGCCATAGCTTGATTATGAGTCATATTTGTTTTAAATAGCCATCGTTAAGGGCTGAGAAAAAGTGTTCAGGTTTTTTTTCAAAATATCATAAAAAAGAGTCACCATATATTAGACGTTCACCAATAAACTTTGCTTGCTTATCATAATAACTACATGATTGCTCCGGTTGGAGCGGGCATCATTCCTAGATGTCGAACAACGCTACACCCATATATCTGAACTTGTGAATAATTATAAATAAACTCTCGGTTCGCAGTAACATCTCCTTCGTACAGGTATTTAACAAGTGTCGAAAAATGTTTCAATATTGCCATTTCCCTGTTACTTGACAATGCAACTCCTGGTAAAATATAATCGTGTAATAACAACATGTTTTTTGTGTAGTTGGTAATTTTTTAATTATAATTTCTCACTGAATCTCACTACCAAAGAACAGTTTTAAGCAAATTTATATATATAAATACAAATATACTTACCGAGGGGTGGGGATAATAATATTTCTTTTTCGATACTGGGCTTAGACTTCTCCTGGTGTTTGTTATAACCAAGTTTGTATCCCAAACCACGATGATAGTCAGACTTGCCTCCTAAATCTCGATAATATCCAGCTTTCACTACTGCTACAGTAACAAACAGTAGTAAAATGTTCATTATCAACCACAAATCGACTGCGTAGTCCTGTAGACCAAAGAAAATTTATTGTTGTAAAGTTATATACTTTTAACAGCATATGTAATATGATTGAACAAGACACAACAACGTGTATTTCCAGTCTGGCAAAGAAAAAAATGATAAAATTGATTTTAAATGTTTAATTATACTTTCCTGACAATTAAAATTGTGTAAATGACATCTCGTATAAGCGTAGAAAATAAATAAAACTTTTTACTTTGTTCGCAGAGCAAAAGACAAAAGTTTCCCTTACGGTCTCCATTTTTCCAGGGCATATTGAGACCGTCTTTAAAACTTTTGTCAGGGGGTTCGCCCTATGAATTAGTTTACACGTGTCTCGGAAATCAAATCATAACTTGCAGCTAGCAAAAAATAAGGATTTTCTCAAAATTTATGGTTTCTGACTTGGGTTTCCATAGGACTGAAATGCTCCATTATACAATACAACCAATTTTATATTCATTTCAAAGAAACATTTGGACAGGGGTTCACTTTATTATCTACATATTAAAATTCATGTGGCTGTAATCAATCAACAAAATGCCAAAGTTACTGTAAATTTATTTCCTGCAAATGACCATTTCGACAACTTATGTCTCTTAAATGCAAATAAAATCGAAACGATTTGAAATCCAGAAATCAAAAGATGTACAAAACCTGAGACAGAACAAATAACTATAAGGATCTAAATTTAAAGCGAAAATCGCGTAATGACAAACTTTCACTGGGAAAATATATTACTAAATGTACAGTGGGATGCAAACATAACCTCTCATCAAGTTAACTTTAACCAGTCATGAAAGCTCCTTTGAGTCAACTTAGGACCGTTTTCAAGTTAACCATTTAGACCAATCATACAGCAGGTATAAAAAAGTTAACTTTAGAAATGTTCTAAAGCCCTGACATGTTTTGACATAGAGTAATCTCTCTTCTTTGTACTGTTATGGTCATAGAATCATGACTGCTATAATCTGGTCGTAGATCCCTGACTACTTGACCTGATCTGGTCATAAAGCCCTGACCATTCCAAATTGTCATAGAATTCTGACTGCTTTAAACTGTCATAGAGCCCCAATTGATATAACGTTTGTGGCTCGCGATAATAACAAAAATGCGTTATACCTAGTATTTCGAACGAAAACTATAAGTTTTCGTGCGAATTACCAGGTATACCGCACGTAAACTAGGGGTTTCCGATCGGTATATATAGTATTTCGCTGAAATCCCCTAGTTTCCGATCGTAATTGAATGGAAACTATGGTTTTCGAACGAAAACCCCTAGTTTCCGATCGGTATCGGAAATTCGTGTTTAAACCGAAAACGCTATTCATAGTTTTAACCAAAGAGAAACGAGAAACGGAAATCGCTATTTGATATTTAACGTTCATCCAATCAGAAACGGAAAACGGTATTCAGAAACGGAAACGGAAACTAAAATTTTATAAGAAGACAAGAACAAGTCAATGACCAACATATTTCTGACTTGGACTGGCGCAAAAATTGCGGTGGGGTTAAACTTGTTTTCTTGCATCCAAACCCTCCCCCTATGTGTGGTGAATGGCTAAAATACGATTTTCTATAAATTTCAATTTTTGGTATGGTTACTTTAGAAAACATTTTTCATTTGAAATTGCAAATCCTGTAGATTTATATCTTACATGATAAACGAACTTTCTGTGATGTTTCATTGAGGTAGAAAAAATAGTCTTTGAGATACATGTGTAGTAAAAAACCCATTAAAAATTATTTCATTTTCCCATAGGGTTACAATAGAAGACGATCAATTTCTTTTTAAGCCCCAAATATACCCTCGATGGGCTCCTCTTGGAAACATCTTTTTTCATGATTTCAGATTATAAATATATAGGGCTAACATCCAACAAAGTATCAAAATTCTAGATCTAACGGTGTGTGAGATTTGGTTCGTACAAGTTTGTTTAAAGTAGAAAAGGGAAGATGGCAGAATAACAAGTTGTAACTGTTTTTGTAGAGCGAAAAACAAACATCTCACAAACGAGCTCCCGTATCGGATTTCTGTACGGGGCGCCGAATGGGACTGTTGTAGTTTTGTACTCGAAATTCAATTTTGTACGGACAAAAGTGAGTATTGTTCAACAAAAATGGGTTCAGATTTACAAAATTTATAACATACAACAAATTTAAATTTTGTCATACAAAATTTTTTTTCAGTGGACAAAAGTTACTTTTGTTTTGACAAAATTCATTTTTGTATCACAGATTTTACTTTTGTTACCTGATTTGAAAACTGGGTAACAAAAGTCAATTTTGTATGCAAATTAGTTTAGTGTGGATTCCGTAAACTAATTTAGCATACAAAACTGAGAAACATTATGACAAAATTAGATTTTTTCACAAAATACAATTTTCAATTGTGTTAACAAAATTGAATTCTGTCATAACAAAATCACCTTTGTCATGCAAAACTATGGTTTCAGTGCACAAAAATCATTTTTGTAGACAGAATTCATTTTTGTAGACAAAAGTCACTTTTGTCAACAAAAGTCACATTTGTCATGCCAGAATTCATTTTTGTATGCAAATGATTGACCTACACTTGTTAGCTGTCCGCCGATTTGTTGAAATACTTGCAGTTAGCTCATTATTTGGTAAAGGTTAATGGGATTGGAATCGTAAAATAAATCCAAATTAAAAAAAATGAAACGTCGCTTAGTAATAAACTCTACGGAGGTATGCTCTTAAAAGAATATTTTCCATAGATTGTGTCAAAAACTTCAATCCCGATTCTTTGTTTGGAAATCGATCTCAAAACCTTCCTCCCCTTTTGCTAATAAATGAAATATTAAGATATTTCAGAGCATGCGTATCTGGCACTAGCATTAGATACTTGCAAAATTTCAGATTTTTTTAACCATTCAATTTTTTAATTCATGTTTGAATAGGGTACAATCCCAAATTTTCATGAGACAAAATTCTTGCAGGAGGGGTATCTTGATGAAATTTTAATTTTGTTACTATATGACCCTTAATAATATTAACCATGTCATTATTTAAAACATATCTAAATTTCAAGAAAATTTGAAGGAAATTAATAAAGATATGGCCAGTGATAC
>MJUU01039620.1:150531-167408 GCA_002080025.1 Modiolus philippinarum
AATTCATGTTTGAATAGGGTACAATCCCAAATTTTCATGAGACAAAATTCTTGCAGGAGGGGTATCTTGATGAAATTTTAATTTTGTTACTGTATGACCCTTAATAATATTAACCATGTCTAAATTTCAAGAAAATTTGAAGGAAATTAATAAAGATATGGCCAGTGATACCAATAGTCTTTATCCCCCTTTTCTGGACATCTCAGAAAATCCTTCATGTCAAGTATTTTCACTAGGTAAATATTTTTTTCTAAATAAGCACAATATCCTCATCTATATGTATTTTCAACGTTATTGAGGGAAATCCATAAACAAATGAAATGATATGGACCTTAGAATATATTTAAAGGTCAGTTACAGGTCAATTTATAGGTCATTCCGTCTGACTTGTAGTATCCGGTGGTATTTCCAGTTATTGGTAAGACCCAAAGACCCCAAATCAGGGAGTTCCACATGTGCCCTAGCCTCTTTCTGGTTGAACAAGTTAATGAAGAAGATGTACTAATTCTACTAACCGTTGGCGCTGCCGATCAGTCTAAAGGTCTGAATTTTAGGGAATTTAGCGACCGCTCGCTAAATTATTGTCAGGAATCCAGCTTGGAGTTGGATTTCTGGCCGGCCATCTTGGATAAAGGATTCGGTTTGGAACCGAGGGAGTCATTTAGTTGTCACTTGGTGGAACCAGTGGCAACTAAATAAGGAAGGAAAGGAGTAATCTGGGGCAAAAGCTGGGAGCTTTGCCTCAGATTTAGGAGTTTGATTGGTGTTCCTAACTTGAATTAGGGCGAGTCCCTTTGTGGGACAAAGGGTTGACCCCTAATTTCAGGGACCACGTGGTGGCCATCGGAGAGTCTGGTGGCTATTACCTGGTCAGAGGAACACCAACCTCATACATCTATTAATTAATTTACCTTATTATTTCCCAACCTAATTGCCAAATTCCTGTATAGCATGCCCCTTATACTGAGAACACTTGCTTGCTGACTGCCCCTCCTGTGGCGGTGCGGCAAGCTAGTGCCCCTTTGTGCTTTATATTTATTTATCTTCTGTGAATGTTTTAATTGAATAAAATAATATTTGCCTTGTATTTTTGTTATTTTGTTGTTGTATTCTCCATTTGACTTGTACATTTTTATTATTGATTATATATTGTATAACCATGTCCAAAATACATATTAATACTTGTCATTTTGATGAATTATTGCTGCTGCCAGGTGTGGGCAGAAAATTGCATGCCAGTTGTTGGACATGAGGCAGGATAAAGGGGGGATCCTACTTGAAGACTTGGTAGAAATCCCCCACCTGCGCTTGACAACCATATTACTGGATATGATTGATTTTAGGCTAGCTAACAATGCTGCTGATAAAAAGCTGGCCATCAATAGGGATATGATTGAGGGGGAAAGACAAGGAGAGAGNGGATGACGAATTGATTAATGGGAGTACAGCCAGCCGTCCCAGAGATGGGGCTGACGGGGTCGCCGGTGGACCTAGTGGTCCGTCCGGAGATAGACCCCAAAGACCCCATCCACAAGGGGGCTCTACCAAACATTTAAATCATAAATATTTTCAAGGTCCCCCTCCCCCACTTCTACAGATGAATACAGGGAGGAAGTAGAGTGTGGGGAATTAGATTCAGGCTTTAGGGAAAACCCGTCCCAATCCCACAGGAGAGACTGGACACCTAAATTCAGGGATAGAGGGGCCCGTCGTGACCTGTATGAGGCCCGGTCGGATAGGGGGATCAGTAGTAGATATGACTAAGAGTGACAGGGACGCCCGGGCAAGGGGAGGTGACAGGATGGGGGCTTTCCCATTTGACACACCCAGACCTTATAGAGACCCCCAGCATACTAGGGCTGCAGATTATGGCCGATATAGTGGGTGGAGATATAGGACCCCAGAGGAGAGGCCAAGAGCTGCGGCACGACTCCCTCCCAAGGGACCTACTAGAGATTATAGCCCTGATTATGACTTTCTTGAGAGGACACCATATTGGGAGTGCAGCTCACAGAACAGGGAGAGAGGGGACAAGGATGGGAAGAATTATGCCCTGCCCAAACACTTAAGTATGACGGAAAGAGCAATTGGCAGGCCTTTAACGCCAAGTTTTCCCGGTATGCCAAAGTTAATGAATGGACCCCTAGGGAGTGCAAGGATCAGCTGTGCTGGTGCTTCGATGGCAAGGCAAGCGAATTCTATGCACTCCTTGTGGAGAGAAACCAACACATGGCATATGAGGACCTCATGCGCACGCTCGAGAAGAGGTTCGGGTTTAAAGAACTTCCCGAAACCGCACAGGTCCAGTTCCAGAATGCCAAACAAACACCCGAGGAATCCTTGGAAGACTGGGCTGACCGTGTGCTGTCCCTAGCCACCAAAGCCTTCCACAACCTTCCAGAAGACCATATGTATCAGCTGGCAGTCATGAGACTCTGCCAAGGTGCTTGCTGATAAAGAGGCGGGCAGCTATGCATCAAATATAAGGCCCGCCAATATTGAGGAAGCGGTGGACAAGATAAGGTGGCACCAGCATAACCACCAAGCTATATATGACCGGGGCAGCAGACGGGAAGTAAAATGTGTCCGCCCAGACACAAGGCATTCCCATGAGGAATCCTACGCCGTCTGTTCTGCTTCCAAGTCATTTCCCCAAAAGGGCGAGATGGATGAAGGGTACCGGGGAAGGATAGAAAAGTTGGAGAATAAGGTGGATAAATGGCAGGACAAATTGGAGGGACTTTCTGAGCAGGTGGAAAGCCTCCAGAATCAAATCCCAAAGTTGGAGGGAGCCTTTTAGCAGACATAGGGCATTTCAAGAGAGAATGCCTAAGGTTGGAAAGATCTAGGTCCCCCAAGCATAGAGTGACCTTTGAAGAGCATAGGAGTCCCTTAAACTCCAGGGGTCAGCTCAAGAGGCCTGAGCCAGACCCTACTTAAGGAGAAAGGTCTCAGTTCAGGAAGAGCCCAGTAAAGGGGAAATTAATCTAAAAGAGGGGCAAGGGAAGACCTATGGGGAACAGGCTGGAACCAGGTCATTTAGCCCAGCTTGATTAAGGCAGGGACAATTTGATAAGGTGAAGAGGCCATGTTCCCCAGTATGGGCCCAAAGTACAGATGCTTAGGAACAAGAACCCCAGGATTTACCCGATGACCCCCAACCCATTGAGAAAATTGAGAAGTGAGAGTGAAGAGGACCCCCTCTTAGGATTGGAGTTAGGTTTTTCAGACGAGGAAGGAGAGACAACCTTAGTGGAGGATCAGTTAGACGACCCAAATGAGGGTGGGGATACCCAAGAGGAGGAAGGTCTAGAGATGATAACTATTAGTCAAATGTCAGGGGTGACCATGTACAGGGTGCCTGTAAGGGTATAAGGTGAAATTGTTCATGCAATAGTAGATACAGCAGCACAGGTAACCCTCATATATGAAGAGGTATATAAAGCTTTAGAATTTTCCCCACCAATTATAAAGGAAGTCATTATGAACACGGCAGGGCAGGGGCTCAGGATGAATGGATATGTGGCCGGGCCCTTTGAGCTGGGGCTTGGCCAACAATCCTTCACCATGAACATCTATGTGGCCCGAATTGGGGACAGTATGCTGCTGGGATTAGACTTTTTGAGGTAATAGGGGATTACCCTAGATTTAAAGGAAGGGAAGTTGACTGTCCATGGGGAGGTAGTCCCTATGTCCTGGGGGGCAGTCATTCCAAGTCCAACCATGACTTCCCTAGTTGCCCAAGAAACGTTTGTGTTGCCCCCAAATTCAGTGAAATTTGTGTCTGGGAAGCTGCGGGGTATGTTGAGTGAGGAGTACATGGTTGATGCTCAGGTAAGTCGCAGCATTCCTTAGAAGAGTCCTGGGCAGCGTAGTCTTGCCCTAAAAGATGCAAGGCAATTAGTTCCTGTTATGGAGGAACAGGACATTTCCCCAATGACCCATTTCCTTGGCCAAAAGTCCTTAATCTCAGACAATCAATTGAAGCCATCCCAATTAAATGCACAGAAAGTGGCTGTAATCCCTCTGAGCAAAATGAGTTAGGGACATCCCATGTTGGATCGATCAGTACTGGTCTAGATCGGCCCTGTAAGGGCCAAACTGCAAGTTTGACTGAACCATATGGATTGTCTTCTCATTTTGATTCAGAACAAAAGCGAGAAGTTGAGAAGCCTTTGGTGCAGGAATTAGTTGGGCATGAGGTACCCCAATCCCTTTCATGTAAGTCTCCACCACCAAATGCCATTTTGGCATTGATAGCATCAACTAATGACCCTGTGTCATCCTCTCATGCTGTCTTTGTCACCTTTACAAAGGATGGCTTCATTCACAGTAAAGCACAACTATGTACATGTTCTGTCAAAGCGAATGACATAATTAGAAGTGTGAGCCCTGTGTTATCTGACTTGGGGTTGGTAGACTTGTTCGAAGAGAACACTAGCCCATTCAGATTGCCCCCTAAACCCCCAGATGAGATAGTAACAGTATCACAGGTAGGTGTTGTGTGCAGAAGTGAAAAAAGTACAGGACTGCATCCATGGGATCCTGGTAAGTCTTCTCATATCAATAGTTTAGACCTCCATTACCCACAGAAAACCCATGATGTATTCTCTGTAGGAAGAGCCAAGGGCCTTAGATATTATAGAGCAATCATTGTGGCTACCCCTAATCTGCAGTCCAAACAATGGAACCCAGCTGCAGGTATTTCACTGGCTAAACTGAATTTCAAATATGGACCCTACACCTCAATAGATGTGGCAAGGACAGCGGATCTAGAGAAACACCCTCAGATGCCTTTCTCACAAGGAAAGGGAAATCTAAAAACCCCAGCCCTTGAAAAGACAGTGTCTTGTTTTAGTCAGATTTCACAGGGGTGTTGGCTACAGAGCTTTGACCTTGCACTTGGTTTGATTTTGCCAATAGTTGGTTGGCCCTTGCCTACAATTCATTTGTCAGGTGAGCCAATTACCAACCATGTTAAATCTTGGCAAAGCTCATGTCAAATGATAACAAAATCTGGGATGCCTTGCAATTGGATGTTTGAGATAAAAGCTGGTGGCTGTGACATAGTTCAAAAGTTAGAGAGATCAGGCCTGGGCCACTCTGTGGCCCTACTGCAATCTCTATCCCCCTTGAAAAATCAGTTGTCCAGTTATTTGGCAGGGGCAGAGCTGTGTGTGCTGGGAGTTTTTGGCCTTCAGACCAAGTGCAATCACTGTGGTTAGAGTTTAGGTCAGACACCAGACCTGCCAGCTTAAGCCTTTTTGGAAATATATCAGAGGGAGGGAATGTATATATATAAATAGTTTTTTTAATTTGTTTGGAGTTTTTACTTGTTGAATTGACCCGTTTTAAAGTTACGGTGAACCTTTGGTTGTCAGTTTTGAATTACATGGACAGACAATGGCCTGTGGGGTTTTATTGGCTACTTGCCCTTTTTTTATGGCAAGTGGTACCAGTTGTTCAAACCCCCTGCATTCCAGATATTGACATGATACACATAGTGACCATGCTCCTCGGTTGGCGTTGACTGATTTAGACCCCCCCCCTCCTCCCCCAAAGTAGTGAGACAAACATGGAAGATCTATTCAATTGGTGGAAAAATACCCTTGTCTTTCATGGAAAGGCCCTAGGAATGAGGTCCCCATTTGATGGACCTCTACCTGGCAGGGGCCTTAACAATAAAACTGGGGGAGTGTAGTATACGGTGGTATTTCCAGTTATTGGTAAGACCCAAAGACCCTAAATCAGGGAGTTCCACATGTGCCCTAGCCTCCTTCTGGTTGAACAAGTTAATGAAGATGATGTACTAATTCCACCAACCGTCGACCAGCGGGACATATACATATTCTAAGAATTAGGTAAGTGCAAATTCTTACAGACTGTAAGAGTTATCTTTCTGGGGTGTTCTGTACCCCCTTAAGAATCATTATGAAATTTTAATCTGTTGTTTGTGGTAATGTACTTAATACATATTCCAAATTTCATGAAAAAAGGTTGAATAATAAAGAAATAAATGCAATTTAAAGTTTTGGGTATCCGGTTGTTTCACCCCCTCAAACACAGGTAAAAGTGCCCGAATGTTCGGAATTATGTATTTCATGGGGTGGGGGTTGATACCCTTAGACAGTAGTGAATATTTTTATCCCGATAGCATCACCTATATGAATGTCCTTCCTGCGAGACCCGCGGTTACTATATCCAATGAAAGGCCTTCTTACAAAATCGTGTTGGATGAGAGAATTCATTTGCATATCCAAATTTGGAATATGTAAACTTGAATTTTGTGTTAAATTTTACTTCTGTCTTACAAAACTCGATTTTGTCTGTACACAAAATCACAGAATGATAATTTAATCAACATTGTCGGGTGCAAATTCAATTTTGTTATTTAATTTACATATCGGGCAACTAAAGTCAATTTTGTATGCAAATAAGTTTATATTTGCATACCTATTTCACAAAATTCAATTTCGTCATGACAAAAATGAGTTTTGTCATGACAAAAATGAGTTTTGTCTACAAAAATGAATTTTGTCTACAAAAACAAATTTTGTCAATACAAAATTGAATTTTGTCATTACAAAATTGAAGTTGTTGACAATCTCGCACCCATGACCAAGAAAGACATGGATGTAGCGTTGCTCGACAATTAGCAAAGAATTCCGCTTGAACTGGTGCTAGGGGGCGTCTTGAACTTACTATGAGGTATGAGCAAAGCTCATTGTTGAAGGCCTCATGGTGACTTCAAGATGGAGAACAACAATAAAAGCGTTGTTCCTTTGCTTGTTTTTTACCATGTATTTGTAGAGACTTTGTCTCATGTGCATTTACTCCATATCCTTTTATTCATCATAAAATAAGTCTGTATAACATAGTTTTGTACGACAAAAATGATTTTGTTACGACAGAATTAAATTAAGTGTAAAAAAACTGATTTTGGTTAGAAAATCACAACAGTCCCATTCGGCGCCCCGTATTCTGGGCATTATGAATGAGACACGCTCTCTTTTAAAAAATGTTATAAAGCAGTATTAATATTCGGTGCAGTTTCCATTGCAAAAGAAGTTATTTTGAAAAATATGATATGGTTGAACTATATCTCCCTTAACGTTCCTATGAAGATTCATGGAATTAATGATAACAGTTTCCAAGACACAGTTAAAACAGTGAAAATAGACTTTGTCTCATGTGCATTTATTCCATATCCTTTTATTGTTAATTACACTAATGTCTGAAACTATTCGATGATTATTTTAAACTCGACATCTTGGTTGTAAAAAAATATATTTATTTTAATACATTTCGTTGTTTATGCTTGTCGTTTGTCTTATTTGTGTTTTTCCTGTTTAGTTCCCTGGCAGTTTGCAGCATGTAGTTGTAATTTTTAAGGCATTGTAGATGTTTCCTGTTCTTTAATTTATTGTAAATATGTACAAATCAGACACACGCCCCTCCACGAAACTGACAAATCTTGTTTAATCAAAATGCAATAGATGTGTTGCAAATATATCGAAATTATGTGAATATGTAATAAGACTTGAAAATCGTGTTGATTATTTCGGAAACTTATTATAGTATTTATGTTGTTGTAGAAAGCAGGTTAAAGTTATGCACATATAATCCACTTGTAATACATTTGATGAATAATACCATTAAGTGTTGGATTGAATTTTACAAATCATATAGAGTGACTTCTGGTGTTAAAATAATTTAAGACCAATAGTACAAACCGTCTTTGCAATGAACAAAGACGCCGGTGCAATTATTACCAGCAAATGTTTCATATTCTGTTTGCAAGTTGTGTACACGTATGTTAGTATGTAATATTTATTAAACGAATTTTCTTCTTCTTCCGGGTATGGTACAGGCCAATTTGGATACTCGTACCGGCATGTGGTGCAAGGAAAACTATTTACAGATAAAAATAGTGCCAAAAGTATGTACATGGTGCGGTTAAAAAAAGCAAGTACGTCTACTCCCTCAAGTTGATGGCCTGGAGCCTGTCCTTGAAGCAATCTAGAGATGGAGCATTGACTGCTTCAGCTGGTAAAAAGTTCCAGGTTCTGATTGTATCCGGAAAGAAGGATATCCGGTAAACTAATAATCACTGGCCTATGGAGGCATATAACAATATAAACATTCACAATGAAAGGATTTTTAGCATGTAGTGTTTCATAATTACTTTTAATTACAAAAACAGGAAAACAGCAAACACCTACAATGGCCAGGAACTACAATCACAAGCCAGAATCTACAAGCAAACTGCACCAGAAAAAACAATAATGAAAACAAGAGACAAACAACAATAACGATAGGAACTCGGGATAGCCGGACTTGGTACTTTAACATCTTTTGTCATTTCCTCTACATTATATATTATATCATAACAGTCCCAGTTTCATAAAAGATTTAAAACAATAGCATGAAAATATATAACTTTAAGTTAAACATGTTTTTCAATTCATAAACATTTTCTATCAATCAATCTCTGTTTTGTGTATATAACATTGGTAATTGAAATTAAGAATTACAAAATCCAATGAAAAAATATGGAGTTAATGCACATGAGACAAATACATGATTAAACCTATTTTGTGTGTTTGTTTAGGTTGTCTGGACCAAGTAAATATGACAAGTATACAGGTACATGAAAATATCACTTTCATGGTTTAATTATATTGAAGGAGTAAAAACTCAATGTTCATGTTCTATTAAGGTTGTATGAAATCCTGGGGTATAACTTCCGTAATTTAAGTATTATGGGGTTGTGCCAAATATTCGGGAATGTTTTTTTTGCATGAAATATATAAATTTGAGTGTGCTTTTTAACCAATTTTATATATATTTGCATATAGAAAAAAATATATAACTTTTGATACCAAAACCACAAAAATGACATTTTTTTTTATTAAACAACAGAAAAGTGTGATTTATTTTCTTTACATGTACACTATTTCACGTATATTTAATTCTTTGATTTTTATATGTTCATGTTAAACCTATGGCATTTTAATATATTCGGCTCCTAAATTTAATGTTGTTATTTAAATTTGGGGTATGTTTTACGTACCTGAGTATATAAATTCTGGCCATGTTTTCAAAATCAATTTGGTACATCCCTACCCGAAAATATACCAAGTTACCCCCATGAAATGAAATAAAGGAAATGTGTCAGGTATGAAAAATATCAATATTAATGCTTCAATTTTAGTGAATGAATGAATATGAATATCTTTATTCTCGTGAACTAAACTTAGTTACAGAGAAGATAAATATATACAATGAATAAATAATACAATTTGCATGTGTGGAAATACAAAAACACAAAATTACAGTATTTGTTAACAGTATTTGATAACCAGGAGGGGTTATTTCAATATCTGCAATATGAATCTCATAAATTTACATAATTTTTCAAGCTCAATAATATTTTGAGAAGAAATTAAATGGCAAAATTTTAAAGTATTAGTACGAGTTAAATACTCTGCTGACAAATATTTACGACGCTCATCTCTAAAATAATGACAAGCTCATCACCTATATCAGATGAACCACAAAGATGGCACAATCTTTCCTCAAGGGGAATATTATGCCATCTTCCTGTTTCCACTTGTAGTCGGTGATTACCACATCTAAATTTGCAAAATATAAAAAGAAAATTTAGAGGAAGTATTGATAAATAATTTTCAAATTTGAACTCAGTCTTATAAATTCTATAACATAAACCTTTTGAGGAAGTATTAATTTCGGCTAACCATTCTTGTAAAAACTGATCATTTAATTTCTGTTTAAGAGATTCCATTATCCATTCTCTTGAATACAACTCTGTATTTAACCAAATATTGCCCATTCCACAATTATCAAAAATACTTTTTATATAACAAATCCACTTGTTTTGATAGCCATAATTATTAAAATAGATATAAAGGAGTTTACAAAGAATAGATGATATCTTATTATCACTTTTAGTCAAACGAATCCAAAAATCAACCATCCTTAATTTAATCTTAATGCACAGTGGATATTGCCCTAGCTCTCCATAGATCATAAACCTTGGAGTTGATTTTTTTTTATTTCAACACATGCTTACAAAAAAATAACTGTACAGTTTCAAGAATATCTACATTTTCGAACCCCCATATTTCAGAGCAATAAAGTGATATTGGAGCAATGGCCTTATCAAACATATCGAGTTGACACCTTATTGATAGATGGTTAAATCTACATTTCTTAATAATTGCATATAAAGCTTTCATGGCTTGTTCTTTGAGATATTGCCTAGTGGCAAGGAATGATCCACTATTTGAAAACATTATGCCAAGGTATTTATATTTTTTAACCATTTCTAATTCTTTTCCATTTATATAAAACTTAAGTTTTTTCGAAATTTTACCTTTACTAAAAATCAAAACCTTTATCTTATCAACATTTACCTTCATCTTCCATCGCAAACAATATTCAGCAAAAGAATTCAAAAGTATTTGTAAATCAGTGCTAGACTCTGCAAGTAGTACAGTATCATCAGCATATAAAAGTGAAAATAGTTTGAAATAGATATTTAACTCACTTTCAACGTCTGTACTTATTGATTGTAAATCATTTATATTAAGATTTTCTAAATAGTTTTGCAAATCATTTAAATACAAAGAGAAACTGACACCGATTTCAAAATATTTGATGTTTGATCATTAAAACGGATACGGGATTTAACATCACTATACATATTTTTAATTACTGTAAGAAATTTGCCATCAATATTGTTTAAAATAAGTTTATGTAATTAAGAGTTCCTGTGTACAAAATCAAAAGCTCTTTCGAAATCTACGAATGCTACATATAGCTTTTTATTTCTGATACGTAATAATTCATTAAGTGCATATAAAGAGAAAATATGATCGTTTGTAGAGTAACCTGGCCGGAAGCCTAGTAATATTGAGTAAACTCAAATGTGATTGGTAAGTTCATGTAAAGTTTGTATTTTCACGCTAAATGAAAGGATATGGAGTAAATGCACATGAGACAAAGTCTCTACAAATATATGGTTAAATCAAGTTAAGAAACAATGCTTTTATTGTTGTTCTTCATGTTGAAGTCGCCATTAGGCCTTCAACAATGAGCTTTGCTCATACCTCATACTAAGTTCAAGACGGCCCCTGGCACAGGTTTGAGTGGAAATCTTTGCTAATCGTCAAACAACGCTACAGCCATGTGTTTTTGGTCATGGATGAGGGGTTGTCAACAAAAATGAAATAAGCTGGCAAAGTGCTCTTACAATCATTGTCATCCGTTGCCCGACAAAAGCACTAGTGGAACGATTACAATATTTAACAACACACAGGGCACGCAGGTTAATTGTAAGATACTTGGCATCATGAAAAAGTGAGATGGAGGATCTTTAAATAGGTGGGCAGAATTAAATTTCGAAATTACCCCCCCCCCTAAAAGCCAAAATTTGAAAGTATGATAGTATTTCTATATGAGAAATTCTCTCACTAACAATTAAACCATATGTATCATGCTCACTTTAAATGCTATAGAATAGAAAATTCTTTTACATATGACAAATATCAAATTTTCATTTTTTAGTAATATTGAGTAAATTATATGCGAATAATAAGTAAAATATGTGTTTTCATGTTCTGTGTTTGGTTCTAGGGAACAGGGCATGACAAATCGCAATTTTCATGTTAAGATTTTAGTGATATTTAGTAAATCAAATATTATTGATATGTTAAATCTGTATTGTATCGAAAAAAATGACTTTCAGGTATGAAAAATATCAATTTTCATGATTTAATTTTAGTAATATTGGTCAAATTAAATGTGATTGATATTTGAAATATTTATTTTTATGTTCTCTTCTCGGTTATATCAACAAATATATGCCATGTATGAAAAATATAAATTTTCATGTTGTTTTCGAGTCATATGGACTAAAAATGACTTTACGAAAAAGCCAACAGTAATAGAGAAGGGGACATGACAAAAAATGTACTATTAAATGCGAAACAGAAAGTTAGTGCTCATACTGCACAATGAACTTGATGGACACTGTCGAGAAAACGTGCTCCACATTTCGGAGGATATTAATCTGTGATGATTAATGATAATAAAACCCTCATTTCTATGTTTCCTGATAGAATGTTTAATTCAATCCCGTTTTGGTTGATTTTTATCAAATGGGATACGGACTAAGCCGAAAATTTAGTATTTTGGGGGTTTTAAATCGGTTTTTAAGTTCTTCCGAAAATTATTGAATAAGTAAAATATATCAGATATGTAAATACTCTTTCATGTTCTTTTTATACAATATCGTCGAAAGGAAAGGTGTCAGATATGTAATTTTCGTTTTTCATTTGTTTTTAATATTTCTTTGACTAAATTATATAACGGGTGTTTTAGGAAAGGTTATGGTTGAAAAATTCTTTTTATGTTCTGCATGCATAATATTTTCTTTAGTTAATATGCCAGTTTATAAAATCCTTATTTACATCTTCTACTTTAATAATCCCAATTGCTATTGGAATGTCCAATTTCAATGGTCAATGTCACGAACATCAACAAAGTTATTTTCTCGATAAACGCTTCTTGCCCATCAATACGCCCCGAGGAAAATAGTGCAGTATATAGTGACATCAAATTCATTGAAATCATTGTGTTTATTTCAAAGGATTGGAATTATAAGAAATAAAAGTAATTTTGGGGGATTTTACGGATTGTAAACGTGAACTTTCACTCACAAACTTTATATAAAGTCCTGTTTGTGAATGAGTCCGCCGCGTTTACACATCGATAAACTCCTCCAAAATGACTGACAAAAAATAAATGTGTCGATCCATACAATGTAACATCTCTATTTCAATTTTCTAATTTAGTAATATGGACTGAAAGAATTTATTATGTGTGTTTCATATTTCTTTATGTTATGTCTATATTTTCATGTTTTCTTTTTGTGTTATATGGACTAAATGAAAAGTAGTGAATATCTAAAATATTAAATGTGTCACATATTTATATTTTCATGTGTTCAAAGTGGTTATATGGACTAAATGAAAAGTAGTGAATATCTAAAATATTAAATGTGTCACCTATGTTATATTTATATTTTCATGTGTTCAAAGTGGTTATATGGACTAACGTATCAGGAATGAAAAAAATCGTTTTCAATATTCTTGAGTAAAAGTGACATTAAATCAAAGGTACTAAGCTTGAAAATAAACAAAGAAACATATCAATTTCATGCACATAAAACAAAGACTATATAATAAATAGTAAAACTGTGCAAAAGAACAATGCTTTTTTGTTGTTGTTTATCTTGTAGTCACCATGAAACCTTAAAATATTGCTCAAAATGCATTAGAAAAGATGACAGGACACAACCACAATAGCCGAAATTCAGAATTACATGTCACAATTTACCTGGAAAATACACAAGAAAAGCAAATAAAAAGACGATGACAAACGTAAACAAAAATAGGAACTCGGAATAGCTAAACTTGGTACCGGTACTAGCAAAAGATGGTTAAACTGGTTTATGGGAACCGAAAACTACTCTTTATCTATCCCGTTTCACTCTACAGTCTGTTTCACTTCCTTTAGATAATGGAAATTCCCTTCTGTTGACTTCAATATTGCATATTTCGGCACCGGATATTGCATGGTTGTGTAAAAATATTGTACACTTCTGTAACCACTTTTAATTTGATGTTTATCAATACATATGGATGGATAGAAAAATACTTTTTAAAAATGCTCCATGCTTTTAAAGGGATAATGTTTTCGGCGCGCAATTATCGACAAGACTGGACCATTGTGAAAAAGGTATTGGTAGGTTTTATCCAAAGTCTCACTTTGACTTTTACCATGTGCTTGGTCTGCCCCTTTAATCCAAGAAAAAACACCCGTAAATGAAATAATTAAACAAAAAACCCCAACTTGTAATTGAAATAAGCATGCATTAAACATGAATGAAATAATTGAAAGAAATTTTTAATGTATTGCTAGTTTCTATTACGTGTTTACGAAAAAAAAATCCGTGGATTAAATTTTTGACCCAAACAAGTATACCTTGCTATTATTAGATAGATCAACTCGATTCATCTATTTCATCGAATTACTTGGTCGCCCTTAAAATGGGACAATCTATCACCCAGACATTTTCACCTGTTTGCAAAAAAATGTGAAAATGCACACGACTGTAGACTGTTGCACTTAACGTAAACGGCGAATTCAACATTAGTTATGTATGGTCATTCCTGATTTACATACCAAATATGATAAAGATAAGTGTACAAATAAAGCTGAAATAGTAAGATTTCCATTATCTAAAGAAAATGAGACAGACTTTAGTACGAAAATCATACAAATACAAATCAGAGAACCGAACCGTCAGTCAAAGAACGAACAATCCATGGACAAAGGCAACATCGGAAACACTAAACTGCAGGCTGGTTAAAGGAACCCAGTCTACTTGAAAAACAGTGTCGCACATTGAAACAAAAATCAAAACTTCTCCAAGGGTTTGGATGATGTGAATAACAAATGCCCTTAATAATAAGCTGTCTTAGGCTGGTATCATATTTCCATATCAAATGTTTTATTTTCTATAAAAAAATTACAAACGTTTAACCATTTATGAAATCTATAACCTTGTTGTAAAAGTTTGGATGAGATAGTACAATGTGTAATGTGACGTTCATTAAAATCGCCAAGAGTAAAACAGACACGTGCGAATCGCCCCCGTTGAGATATAAACACCCTATAGAGTGAACTAGAGGAACATCGCTGTCAAGAAAAGGGAAATTGGTAATAGTTACATCAAAAGCATCCTTTTGATATGTATTATGTATTTTAATTTAATTTTGCAAGAGTCTGTGATGATAGTTAAATCAAGAAAATGGCAGTATTTATAATCCTTGTTTGCTTCATTAAGTTTCACTTCTCTTGTGTAAATGAGGTAAACATAATCTGAAAACATAAAGTTGTCAATAGTAAGGATATCGTCAATATACCTTCTGTTATCATTGAAAATGGAAATAAGCTTGTCCCTGTCTTGTATGTTATCTCTCTGACGTCCCGTTCGT
This sequence comes from Modiolus philippinarum, assembly GCA_002080025.1. Classification (NCBI taxonomy): domain Eukaryota; kingdom Metazoa; phylum Mollusca; class Bivalvia; order Mytilida; family Modiolidae; genus Modiolus; species Modiolus philippinarum. Next base: position 165,618 of record MJUU01039620.1, read on the forward strand.
TACGGAACTGAAAAAGATCTGCAGTGAATGGGGCATAATTTGTACCATGGGGAACTCCCATGACCAATTTATAAACAATATTGCCAAAACGAACAAAAATGTTGTCTAGCAAAAGATACGGTGCCTTAATTATATCATCGCAAGTCCAGGAACAATGATTGCTGTAAGTGATATAGGGGAAGAAACTATATTTGTAGGGACTTTTGTGACGCTTAGGTGTCCAGTACATAGTAGGCGAGGAACTAGGAGCATTTTAGTATTCTTGTAAAGCTGTTAAGTTGACGTTTTTTGGTCAAATTTAGTACGTATGAAGTGTTTGACTTGGCCAATTCGCTTTGTTTTACATCGATATAAAATTTCTTTCAAATAATTGCAGCGTTTTTTGGAGATATAATATCGACGGGTATGAACATATTTATTGCTAAGATCTCCCAATTTTAACTTTATCTGCTAAGGATGTGACTCATAATAGTTATTTTTATATAGTTAATTTATACTTTTGGTGACTTTGCTGATAATTTTACTTTTCAGCTTACTAAGAGCATGGTTGTCTGCACTTTCTCGTTTGCGCCATTTTATACAGTAATTGGTAACTGCATCTTTAATGATATCAAAGCATGCTTGCTAGTTTACTTTTGAAAGTCAGCGATACCTGTTCCCCTTTTTATAAAATGCGTCTTCAATCAAGAACTGAGAGCAACATTTTGTTGTTTTATTGGAGTGTAAAAGCCTGGACCTAAGCACATTTTGAATAACACGCACTAGCGCTTCGTGTGAAAAAATGTGCTACGGTCACCGCTCTTACACGGCAATAAAACTACAAAATATTGCATCTAATACTTATAATTACATTCCGTAAATAAAATGCAAGCGTTCACGTAAAATAACATAGTGAAAATCGTGGATGGTGTCGTTTTCAAGGTGTAGTTTTACTGGCTGATAAAACACAGTAACGGAAATGATCGGAAGTACTCGTAGCCATGAAATACGGCAATTTCCATACGAGGTAGAATTAATGTAATAATTGATGTTTAAATTCATCGTAAGTATATTTTTTCAAGGTTCATTTCGATATGGCGACGTGGAACAGTCTCATCTTCAAGGGTAATTCTTCTCGAAGTTGACACTACAGGTTAACACTTCAAGTAGCTTTTTGTACAAATAGGAAATGACAAGCATTTCATGGTTGTCAAAATAAAAAGGGGCAAGTTTTTGTACCTAGTTAAAACGGTCAGGAATCCTGTTCTAAGCCCATGACATTACTCTAGAACAGACATCATTCATGTGCAGACGGGTCAAAGTTAACTTTGAAAGGTAATGTTCCAAGTTAACGTGATGAGATGTTGCACCTCCTCCTAATTGCAGCGGGTTTAAAACGGGTTAAAATTAAAGTTTACAATTATCATAATACCACACTTGATTAAGCAAATTTTGAATTCATAATCGCCCAATTGTGCGTCAGCTTAAAAATCTGCATTCTTAGACAAGTTTTAAATAGGACTTATTTTAGTCGGCCTTTTGGATTTTGAATTTCCTGTCTAAACAAAAAGAACAAATGTTTTTTTTTTTTAAGATGCTAGTGAATTTTAATAGAATGTTTGATATTGTTTTTTCCTTTTTCTTTTTTTTTTGTATTGTTGGTCAATTTTGGATTGTATGTGCAATTTGTTGTTGGCCATAAGAAAAATTCTTAAATGAGGGGGGTTGGGAATAACAGAATTGCCGATAGAGTTGTTCAGTACCGAAGTGCATGAGACAAAAAGACAAATCAGGTGGATACCAACGGAAAAA
>MJUU01039620.1:167633-180908 GCA_002080025.1 Modiolus philippinarum
GGGGGTTGGGAATAACAGAATTGCCGATAGAGTTGTTCAGTGCCGAAGTCCATGAGACAAAAAGACAAATCAGGTGGATACCAACGGAAAAAATGTCTACCGCAATGGTCCTAACTTAGTATATGAATTTCAAAAGAAATGGTGGGTTTAACCGGGTTTACAGCACGCCAAACCTCCCTTCCATTGCAGTAATAATTAAATGAATTTAAAGGTTTTCAAGGAGATTCATCTCTTCCACTGACATCACAACATCTAATGCTTACAAATTTTGATTTCTTATATCATTATGGACGTCGATGCTATGATTTTGCCGAAATCTTTTAAAATTTGTCCGATTTGTCTGTCTGTCTGTAAAGAAAGTGTTAATACGGGACCTCTTGTGTATTTTGAAGGCAGAAACGATCACCACAAATACCAGTGAGACGGAGTGACTGGATTCTTGATTTATTAAAATTAATATATACTACATAAAACATAAAATATTCATGAAATTGAAATGTATATTTTTTAATTGTTCCTACATGACAATTCTTGAACTAAATTTTAATTGACGAAAACAAATAACCTGAAGCGCTACAATAGATTCAATATTATAAAACACCCTTAGCTCAACAGTGGTCATTAATGCGGGACTTCTGAGTCGTGTTCAAACCGGAATAAATTTTTGATACTATACGAAAAAAATCAATATATCAATACTGTAAGAGGGAAACACTAATTAATGAACACTGTTGAGCTAAGGGTGGTTTATATTGAATCTGTTGTAGTGCTTCAGGTAAATTGGTTTTCGTCAATTAAAATTTAGTTAAAGAGTTGTCATGTAGGAACAATCAGAAATATACACTTCAATTTTATAAATATTTTGTGTTTGATGTGGTATATATTTATTTCGATAAGCCAAGAATCCAGTCACACCGTCTCACTGGTATTTGAGGCGATCGTTTCCATCTTCAATTACACAGAGAGTTCCCATCTCGAAAGTCCCGTAGTAGTGATTCCCTCTCACTGTGTTGATGTATTGATTTTTTCGTATAGTATCAGAAATCTATTTCGGTTTGCACACGACTCAAAAGTCCCGTATTCACAAAGACGGAATCCACGGAAGGCAAGGTCTTTTAAACATTCACTAAGTAATCAAAAATTATATAGTTTTTACCACTAACACTTGAATAGTGTCCATTTCAAATCAAACATTATCGGACAGGTGAAGAGGCTAGGATGAAAGGAGACCATTGTTCTCAATCTCGCTCATAATTGCGAAAACGAGAGGTATTGTATTTTTTCTGGAACATAACGCTCACCTGTCTCAAGGCTACAACCAATTTTACTGCAGTAATTATGTATAAACTGAAACAATTTACTTACAGGTTAGGTTTTAGTATCCATATTTAATATTACGTTCACTAAAAGGACATGAAAACACAATTCCAAAATCCTAATTATTACATTAAAACAGAACTAAAGCGCCGTAAAATTTGGAAAATATGCAACTTAGCAATTCTATTTACCCTATATGATTAATACTACCTATACAGATCTTATCATCATTAAATCAGTGATAATTTAATTAATGTACTTCAATATACAGATGTTACAGTCATACGTCTATAAATTGATTCCTACTTTTATATAATCGAGACGCCCTGTCAGATTGAGTTTTTTGTCATCAATCAATAAAATGCAACGTCTTAAACGATGTAAATGGTCCACGTGAAGTGGTCCCTATTTTTTTTAATTTCTTCCAGTCAAAATATACTTCAGTGATGTGTATATTATATAATACCAAAATATTGTTTGTTGATGCAGCTTGTATTTTGGAAATTAAAGTATTGTTCCAATAATTTTTCTTTTGAAAAACAAAGCCTACCTATAGATAAATAGCTGAAGTACGACGTGGTGTTAAGTGGTACCAACTGTCAAGGTTACAAGCACTTTAATGATATAACAATGACGTGCATTATTTGCATGTAATTGTTAGGATGTAAAATATGTTATGTATGATGACATTTGTTTATACACATTTTTTTCTTTCATTTTGCTTTCGTTTTTTGTAATGCCCTTTTTTCGTATTGTTCTTTTGGGAAAAGGTATTTTAGTGGAGGTATTCTTCCTTAAACAGCCATCTCATATAACAAACTGAGATCCAAACATTACAATCTCGACAACTATTTGTCATTGGCGGATCCGGGGGGTTTGAACCCCCCTTTTTTGTGGACAGTCACATTTTTTTAATGAATATCCTATTGTTTTATTAAGAAATACCCCCAAAATAATTTCGCGCCTCGCTCCGCTCCGCGAAATTTCCTTTCATTTCTAATTGAAACCCCCCTTTTCTAATTCCCTGAATCCGCTCCTGTTTCTCATCAGAACAAAACGAAAAATTGAAAATAAAAATAATAAGGAACCGACTATCGAGCATCTGAAATAGCTGATAGAAAGCAAATAACCTACACGACCTAACGATAACGTCAATTTGACCTTCTGAGGTCAGCTTGTTAAATGCTAACATATACAGATTGCCTAAGCACCTTATCAACGACAAATATGTCACAGGGTTTGGTTTGTTAAAAGTGACAAAATTGTACATTGATCATACAGATCCATACTATATGTATCAAAATGTTGAGTAACGACACATTGTTAGATCTATAAAAAAAATAAAACAAACAAACAAAACAAAAAGCAGAAGACTTTACATAGCCGATCGTCATATGCTTTATCAATTTGTGACATTTTGAAGTGACATATCTCAAACTTAATCGTCAATAAACATTTTTTACATAAAAAGAACAGCAAGTAATTTTCATATCATAATGATGAGGAAAATATTCCACTTTGATATGTACATCGGGCAGAAGGTGGATCATTTCCTACACAGTAGATATATACAGATGTGCCACTAAAATGAGTCCGTTTTACCGCTTGTCATTTATATAAATTGATGGTATTTTTTACATCTCGTCTATCAGTTGGTCGTTAATAGAACAAAATTGGTCAATATTCCTACCTATTGCTGTAATTAATCGTCAGCCGACATTTCTGGAAGCTGCAGTGCATTGAAATTTATAGCACGCGTAATCGAATTTCAAAGTTTTTCTGCAAAAAGATGAATGTTACTATATGAATTTTTCAATATTTCCTTAGGACGCTAAATTAATGTCAGTTTCTTTTAGCTGTTCCAAAACTAACTTTTCAAATATTGACAATTGTATATTGGAGATATTCTCGCATTACAAGTTGTAATTACCAACTTTCCGAGACGTTACATTTGGTGCCCTTTCGTCATATTTCGCCTGATGTCATTAACAGTATAACATATTTCAAGTTAAGTTAATGCAGACATTGCATCGCAGTTGCAGATATTAAAGTAGTTCTTAACATTTAAAAGATTTGAAGTTGCAATGGAAACAGAGTATCGGCTGTTATTCATTATAACGCCTGTGATGAAGAACATGACAATGTCAAAGAAAAAAAACAGCCTATTGACAAAATCATTGTAACTGACTGTTGTGGACCCAGGATGATCGGGGCTTAAACTAAGTTTTACGATTCTGAATTATTGTAAATTGAAAGATTTTTCTGCGGAAATTAGTTTTAAAGAATGATAATAACCAAAGACGGGCATCTTTTTTTGCATCAAAGGGGCTAAAAGTCTTATTTCATGTCGAAGACATGTTTGATTTTTCAAATTAAATATGCTTTTTAAAATGTTTTCGTTACAAATTATCATCTATGGCAATTAATTCCAAAATGTCTTATCTAAAGAGGTCAAATGATTTTCCTTAAAGTATTCGACGGAATTTACAATTCAAAATTTTGATATTTCAAAATATGTTCAAAGTAAATGGTATATATCGGACAGTTCTCGAACCTTATCGGTACAGTCCAGAGTTTTGAGTAAATGGTATTTCGCGGACAGTTCTCGAACCTTATCGGTACAGTCTAGAGTTTTGAGTAAATGGTATATAGCGGATAGTTCTCGAACCTTATCGGTACAGTACAGAGTTTTGAGTAGATGGTATAAAGCGGACATTTCTCGAACCTTATCGGTACAGTCCATTCTCGAACCTTACACTACAAAAGTCAAATTGTCTGAATTTACCAATTTTTGTCTGATTTTTGTCTGAAAAATTACTCGACATTCTTTACTGTCGGGAATATATTTAAAAATTCTCGACTTTGAATTTTTCTTAATTATTTCTTAAAATTCTCGACACTATTCTTAATTGTCTTGATGCATTTCTCGAAAGTATGAAATAAGTCTGATTGTGTCTCGACACCTCTCAACAGTCTGAACTGAGAATGAATTTGTCTCGACACATTCTTAACTGTATGAACATTGTCTGAAATAGTCTCATCTTATTTTTAATGATCTGAATACGTCTGGATTTATTCTCAACAGTCTGAACATAGTCTGCATATGTCTCGACATATTCTTGACAATCTAAACAATGTCTGAATATATGTCTCGACATATGCTTGACAGTCTGAAAAGTGTCTGAATATGTCTCATCATATTCTCAACTGTCTAAAATGGTCTGATATAGTCTAGATTGTATGAAGACAATTAGATAAAGAACAATTTGATTTAATTTATAAGATAAATTTCTGATGAAATCGAAAATCTTAAATAAATTAGAATAGAAATTAATTTCTTAAAAAATAAAAATCAAAAACTTGTAAAACAGGGGTTCTTACTGCCAACTCATACCATTAAAAAGTGTGCAATATACTAGTACAACAGCTATTGACCCCTCTTATGCATTTATTCAGAGGGCCAAGGTCAACCTAAATCAATTTATATTCTCAATAAGGAAGATAATTTCTTACCATGTAGAAGTTACATATACTCACCAAATTATTAACCATTAAATGATGCTATATCTGCTTTCTATAAACGAGTACTTAATCTGTCCTAGAAAATCAGTTTAGCTAGCACATAAAAATACCTTGCTAGAATTAAGCAGACAATGTACAGATTAATTTCACACAATTATGATCCTCCATCTGGGCAGGTAATCATAGGGGGGCGCATTCAGTATTAAAATCCAAGTAATTACTCATTCGGCACATATCTATATTTTAGGTATGTTACAACCCAAACTGAATGAAGAGTCAACATCTCTGCTCATACCATTTCTGAATAGTTTGATCATCGAGTATAATATTTTGATTATCGTTTCAAGTATAATATTTAATTCCCATACCCCGTATTTAAATTGAAATAAAAAATATTTAGAAAACTTGTTAAGTAAGAAGTCTCAGGAAGGTATCTGAATTATTTGTCCCAACAGGGACAATGAGCAAGCAGTTCGTATCGTCAATTTAAAATCTGAACAGACGTCCACAGTAGTTCTTAGGTTTCCCTCTTTATTAGCTTGTCTCATATTTTTTTTCTTTTTATTCGCAAATATCAAAAGTGTTCAGGGTTGGGGTCTTCCTTCAAATGACATTCATTAAATTTATTAATCCAGGAATGGGAAACAATTTAACAGCTTTACCAAATAAGGAGAATTGATGAGTCTTCAAAAGTGTTAAATTTTTATATTCATATACACCATACATAATGTGAAACTGATTGTATATTGCACTCTTGTACAATAAATGATGAATAGGTTTACCTGAGACAATATCACTCACCTGTGACAATCTGTTTTTGAAGGTGTTTTTAATGTTTGTATGTATTCATGTATAAAAGTTTACCTGAGACAATATCACTCACCTGTGACAATCTTTGTTTATTGGGGATGTTTTTAATGTTTGTATTTATTCCTGTATACATGTACATGTAGTCTAAATCTCAAAATTGATTGCAGAAAAAATGTAAAATATAACCTAAGCAAATTATAAATGCCTTTATATAATTTAGGAAAAAAATTCATAAAGGGTATATTATTTGTAAATAGTTTTATCCATGGATAAATTGACAACATAATTTTTCTGTAATTGTGAAGATAATAAAAATGCATGCAGGTAAATGTATGATGAAATTGAAGAGTTTGTAATTTACCAAGAAACACCACAAAATACCCATACATAAACATTTTCGGATAATAATAAGTAGGTATGTACTTAATAAATTGAAACATTTTTTTTCAGCAATTGTGTTTTTAAAACATTTGGAAAAAAAAACTCCTTGAAAAGTTGACAATCTGAGTGAAACCACAATATCTTCCATTGCATTTTTAATGTTTTTATTTTACATTATTTATTTGATACCTTATTAGTATTATTTAGACCTTTTCATGGTTTTGTGACATGATTATTGAAAATAAAATGCTTTATTTATAACATAATTACTAAATTATGAATGTATTAAAGGGTGGTTTTATATAATTGTAGAAATGGAACACAGTTCTAGCAAAATAAGCTAAGAATACAGTTCAAAACAAACAAGATAATATAAAATAGATAAAAAAAAGAAAATTTCCAATTTCTATACAAGATTAAGATATCGCGAACATGTAGAGAAATTTCTAGACAAAATTAAGAACATCGAGAACATGTCGAGAAAGTTCAGACACAATGCATAATGTTAAGAATGTCGAGAATTTATTAAGAATTTTTCATGCATATTTAGACTGTCGAGAATGTGTCGAGAAATTTTAAGACAGAATTAATACAATTAAGAATTTGTCGAGAAATTTCAGACATAATGGAGAATGTTAAGAATGTTGAGAAATTTATCCAGAATTTTTCATGCAAATTCAGACTGTCGAGAATGTGTCGAGAATTTTAAGACACAACCAATACAATTAAGAATTTGTCGAGAAAATTAAGCACAAAACCAGACATTCCCCGTTTCCCTTCTTTTTTCTATTAAAGAATGTCGAGTAATTTTTAAGACAAATTCAGTCAAAAATTGGTAAATTCAGACAATTTGGCTTTTGTAGTGATATCGGTACAGTCCAGAATTTTGAGTTAATGGTATATAGCGGACAGTTCTCGAACCTTATCGGTACAGTCCAGAGTTTTGAGTAAATGGTATATAGCGGACAGTTCTCGAACCTTATCGGTACAGTCCAGAGTTTTGAGTAAATGGTATATAGCGGACAGTTCTCATACCTTATCGGTACAGTCCAGAGTTTTGAGTAAATGGTATATAGCGGACAGTTGATGAACCTTATCGGTACAGTCCAGAGTTTTGGGTAAATGGTATATAGCGGACATTTCTCGAACCTAATTGGTGTAGTCCAGAGTTTTGAGTAAATAGTATATAGGGGAACGTTCTCGAACCTTATCGGTAAAGTTTAGAGTTTTTAGTAAATGGTATATAGCGAACAGTTCTCGAACCTTATCGGTACAGTCCAGAGTTTCGAGTAAATGGTATATAGCGGACAGTTCTCGAACCTTATCGTACAGTCCAGAGTTTTTAGTAAATGGTATATAGCGGACAGTTCTAGAACCTTAGCGGTACAGTCCAGAGTTATGAGTAAATGGTATATAGCGGACAATTCTTGAACCTTATTGGAACAGTACAGAGTTTTGAGTAAATGGTATATAGCGGACAGTTCTCGAACCTTACCGGTACAGTCCAGAATTTTGATTTTTTTTTTCCGCTGGTCAAGAATTTCACTAGATTGTAATCCGAATTTCCCTAAACTTGCTGGAGTACAAAAATTTCTAGTCCAGTTCTATAAGTATAGTAAAGTTACATTCTATAGCATTCGGTAAACTTTTTATACTGTGTGCCACAATGTTCAAGAAAACCTTGAAGAAATTCGACAAAATTCCCGTAAATGTACATTTTTGTTCAAAATTAATAGGAACTGTTGAAAACCAATCTTAAGAATGTTAACAATGTCAGGTATGAATCAAAATTGTTGTCTTTGTGAAAAATTCTTTAATCAAAACTTATTCATATGTGAAACATCATGTGCAAATTGACAAATTAAGGATGAATACTCCCGAGGGTAAAAATTTCCTTCATCGAGTATTTTTTACGGAAACTATATATTTGAAATTAAAAAACTTTTTGAAGAGGAAATCATATGTCCGTGTGAATTATTGGTTTTATCATTATTTGTAAATCTTATTTTTGATGGTTTTGTAAAAATTTCACCAGTTTTGGTCTAGTTTGGGGCCATTTTGTGGTAAATATATCGTTTTCTACCGCCACTTTTTCGGTCAAAGTTCCATAACGGTTAGATCTCTATAAATCTGATGAAATATATATCATTAATAAAAAGAAAATGCTCATGATAATATTAAAAAGTTTTGTAAGAAAATGGTGCCTATTTTCAGTCACATTCAAGACATCGTAAAATCTGTAAAAATCAATATTTTTCAATCCTTTAACGAAACTCGTCATTTTTGTTTTAAATAGTTGGACAACTATATCTATCTGAACTAAGAAAGAAAACATGTATATGACGCATATTTTTCTTAAAAAAATGATTTTCTTTTAACAAGAAGATAACATACTTTATTTCAGAATGTTGATTGTTGCAATGGAATAAAAAAGATGGAATAAAAAAGATAACAGGAAACACCTACAATGGCCGAAAAACACAGCCACATGCCAGAAAGTAAATAGGAACTGCACAAGAAAAAAAACCTTATCAAGAGTCAAAGTCTATGAGGTACATGTATGAATCAAGCTCATTGTTGAAGGCCTCATGGGGACTTACTTAAAGATGAAGAACAACAATAAAAGCGTTGTTCTATCGCTTAGTGTTGCCATGTTTTGTGAAGACTTTGTCTCATTCGCATTTACTCCATATCCCTTCATTGTTACTGGATACCAACTTGTTATGTTATGGTTAAGTTCGTGGCTTGCTACTGAAAACGCCAAAATTACAACGAATCAAATTCAGAAATTAAAGGTGTACATCTACATTATGTCACAAATATTGTGTTTAGTTTTCATTAATCCATTCATTGCTACCATTGGAGTAGCAAAAAAGAGATGGATACTCTCTGGTGTGAAACCGGGGAATTATCAAACGGACACAACAGTTTATAAGCAAGGGGTTTAAAAAACAAGAAGAATACTTTGCACAACAGACCTCGATGTGCTTTATTAATTTGTAATATTATGACTTGAGAGACGTACATGTGTCTTAAAATAAGGTATTGATAAACATTTTAATACAATATGAACAAAAAGTTAGTACCTGACTACCTGACTACCATGCCTATAATTTTGCTATTAGTAAAGATACAATGACAAATAAGGTATCAAATAAAAGGAAAAGGGATGAACTGACTTTTAATGCCCATTTCAATATTATTGTTTTTAAGTATCAGTGTTTAAATTTCCTCATTTGGCAAAAATTGGGTTTTTAAACCCAAAATATTGCTTACAGCTTAACAGGTAGCTGAATTATGTCTACTTAGTCTGTATGAACCATCAAAATTCAACAAAACCGTGTCTCACGATTTTTTATATAGGATCTGGTTGAAATGAAAATTTTTTACTTTGAGAAATTTTATTTTTCAAATTTTTAATTTCATTTAATTTTGAACTAGGCCTTGCTTAAAAGTTCTGAGACACGGTTTTGCAGCAAATGAAAAGTTATTTTAATTTTAAAATTATAACCCTGAAAGCCAAATATATTGCCAAATATTGAGATTTTGGGATTGATACTTACAAGGAATAGTTTTTGAAATAGCATTAACAGACAATTTCATTTTTTCTTTCATTTGATACCTCGTTTGTTATTGTATCTTTACTGATAACAAAGTACGGGCATTTGAAGTTAGGGACTGACATTTTCCTTCAAAAGGCTCATAGTCCTGCCAGATTATTTGTTAAGATTTTGAAGAGATAGTTAACAATCCTAATTTTTACTTAATGTGTACACGAAAACAACAATTTCAGATAAATAAAACTTAATTTTACATGTATGTTTCCAAATGAAAAGGTTTCATAATTTCAGTAATAGTTTGGGAGAACATGTCTCGTTACGTATCAAGAGTTTTACTGTCACTGGGTTGGATACAAATAAAAGCTTTATTTGGAATTTTATACACTTAGATGAAATTCGTTTGGTGTTTTATTTGATGATGCTAATATGACAGTACTTTTTGCGTCCCGTTTGATTTTTCTTTCTCGCAGAGGCCAATAGATAATCAAAGCTCCGATGGAGCTGAATCTCGAAGCCCTGAAAATCTACCCGTGGCAAAACTTCGTAGTCATCCAAAGAACTGCTGCATACGTATGCATGTATAAAGTTATTCCGTAATACGTGAAAATAATCGGATTGTGTGATTTCGCATGTCGATTTCATTGTCTCTTGTCTTATTCGTGTTTTCACTTGTAGTTCCATGACAGATTGTGGCATGTAATTATAATTTTCAGCCAATTTGGGTGTTTCCTGTTATCCATTCTTTCACACTATGGATATATGCAATACACTGTCACAGGTAAACAAATCTTATTTTCATCTTTGACAAATTACTGCGCGACAGGTTCGTTGAACCGAGACGCAATATAACAAAAAAAAAAACGAGCAATTTGGTAAACATGCATATATTTTCAATTTAACATAACAACACCGTATTCAACTCAAGAAAATGAAGAAATATAACTTAAAAACACAATGGATACGACTTTGAAAGAAACTTGCGCACTATATTTTATCGGAAGCACGAAGATCATCTTTTAGAGCTGTTAATAGGCTTGAAGCCTTACTTGATTTTTCCTTGTCATTTTAACATCTCTCCAGTCATTTCATGGCTTCGAGATAAAAAATCAATATATTTTATTTGTTCTTGGTCGAGATAAAATATCAATATATTTTATTTGTTCTTGGTTGACACCGAGTGAACCAGTTTTTAGCAAGCACGATTTCTACTCATCTTTGATTTTTTATCTGAAACTAGTGTCAGCTTTATTTTCGCCTCACGAAATATTAAACTTCCTGTTTTCTTTTAGATAATGTAACCATTGAGAATCAGAGATAAAATAGTGTGTAATGTAATTTATTTATAAATCTATCGGTTTATATGAGTAATTTCTCTTATTAAATATGTAAAAGCAATTTGTTTAGAAAGTACTTAAAACGACCGTCATCTGTTGAGTACTAAAGGTTAATTTTTTTCATGTTTATTGAAAATCTGACTAATACTGTATTTATTTCATTAATACGTTTTGTGATATTATATCTTTATAAAAATTTGAAACCTCAACAATTAATGAACCAAGTATATATGTTATTCGTTTTCTATAGTATGGGCGTCTGTATTTTACTTTACAATGAAATGAGTTAATGAACAAGACTGATATCAAAAGGGCAATCCAGAACTATTTTGTAACATGTGTAAAATATTTTCCGCCCGGTGAACGTGGTAGTTACATGTGAGGGATGTGTTGGCTTTAAACAAGAGACATATGCCTGTCACATTGTACACGGTCAGTTCTTCGGCCCACTTACGTGTATGTATCGTTTACGTCACGCTCGTAATGATACATTTACGAGATCATGTTGCAACCCTCTGTATTCAGCATCTTGTGACTAAAATATACAGTCATTGGAAGCGATCAAAGATCTACAAAGAACTTCTGAACCTTTGAAAAGTTATCCCAGGTTCCTCCTTTTACTGGGCTGTATTGGTTAAAAATGTTACTCGAATTTTAACGGTATCTCGAATTCGAATTTACACTTGAACTGGATCGTATGGTGGCCAGATGAGACCTTTTCGCGTTTCCGCGTTTTCTACTTTCACTTTCCACAGAGAGAAAACGCCAAATCGAGAAGGCGAAAACGCGAAAGCGAAATTACGAAACGCGAAATGAATTTCACTTTATTTTTTCGCGTTTTCGCATTTTCGCCTTTATGCGTTTTCGCGTTGCTTAATCCGCGTCCAGGGAATTTAAAAAAAGGGATTCAAATTAAGAAGTGAAAGAAAATTTTTGGGGTACTTGTTATTAAAACATCAGGATATTCATTAAAAAATACATGATTGTCAAAATGGGGGTTCCACCCCCCGGAACAACCCCCGTTTTGGATCCGCTAATTGTTTCTTAAAATGAACCTAAGGTCCTGTTAGTTTTCGAACTAGAAGAGACCGCATTACTTCAAACCCCGTCAGTACCATTTAGTTTTTTTTCCTTTATAATTCTAAACAACGGCAGTGGAATACCGAAGGAACAAAGCACAAGATTACACAAATCAAAGTCCAGAGACAAAGCAAAAGCAAGAACACCAAAAGACGGAAGACCAAAGACACCACATGCCCACAAAACACAAGAACATTACATATACAACACAAAAAACTAAAGCACCAACAGTGTGAACTCTCAATAAACAAGGATGACATCAGGTGCCCCGGAAGGTTGAGCATGTCCTGCTCTGTGCACAGCACCCGTCACACTGTCAGTGGGTCAATCCAGGGTAAAGTCAAAACCGGTAATGTCAAATCAAGGAAGACGCGAATCTAGCTGAAAATGTCAGTTTTTATTTGTGACACTGATATTTCATATCTATCTATGATGTCGTGGTGACGGCCATAGAATTTCTGATGGGACGAAAGTAAGAAAAGGCTGAACATTTCCCTGACTCAGCAGTTTTTGTGACAGTGCTTTTGCTCTTTCCACAAAGTCACTGTATGTACTGCACGCTCTACAGTAACGAATTAATTGTGAAATATATACTCCATATGCTGGGGATGCAGGTATATTGCTGCAGAGAAAGGGAAAGTTCACAATTGGAAAGTCAAAATCATCACGTTTGTCATATAATCTAGATTTCAGACGTCCATGTTCGTCAATGTATAACAAAAGGTCAAGGTATGAAGCAGAATCGGGTGTATCGGTTGTCTCTTTAATTTCAAGTTCAATGGGGTAGATACGATATAAATATTCTTTAAATCTTGGGTTATTAAGAGAAAGTACATCGTCTTTATATCTGAAGTTGAAATTAAAAGGCTGAGCTAGTTGTTTTTGTTTCTGTTGTATCAGCCCTTGTAAAAACTTTGCTTCATACGAAAAAAGGAAAATATTTCTTGTTTGACTCGGTGTGGTTTTATCTTTTCCTATTACCAGATAGGAATACCTGCGTTCTCCGTTTTTGGTACAGAAACATTGATGTATCAGATCGGAAATTACTGTTTTAAGTTTATTATGGGGAAGAGTTGTATAAAGGGTAGAAAAATCAAAAGTTTGAATGCTATTGCAGTATGCGAGACTGTTTGAGGAGAGCTGTTCAAGGAGATCTTTGGAATTTTTAAGAATCCACATCTGATTCACGCCGCTCGTGGAATAGGCTTTTTCGCAGTAGCTTTTTAGACCATCTCTAACTGCAGTCAGTAAAGTGGTAAGGAGTTTGGATA
>MJUU01039621.1:32877-44473 GCA_002080025.1 Modiolus philippinarum
GTTAAAACTATGTTCCCCGTTGGCGGCCATCTTGGGTGAGGTACGGACCTGCCGGATACCTTTTCTAAAGGGGACCACCCAAGGACTATTGTGACCAAATTTGGTTCCGGTTGGCCCAGTGGTTTCAGAGGAGAAGATCTTTGAATGAAAAGTTTACGCCGGACGGACGGACGGACGACGGACGCCGGACGACGGACGCCGGACGCCAAGTGATGGCAAAAGCTCGCCCTGGCATAGCCAGTTGAGCTAAAAAGGGATGCATGATTCAGAATTAGAAGAAACCATTTCAGGATCTCAGGAAACAGAATTGTTTTAAGATTCAACTAAGAAATGATTTCAGGATTCCCTTTATTTGAGGCTGGGATTTCAGGATTCCCTTTATTTGTGGCCTGGATTTCAGGAAATTTTTCCTAACTGAGATCTTTTTATAAAATTTTTATATAGACCTACATATATACTGTACCAATAGTAGAGAAAATCAGAAAATTGTTTTAATTACAGTGAGTAATAATATATTATTCATTCCTGTGTTGTAGTATCTA
Source organism: Modiolus philippinarum (assembly GCA_002080025.1). Classification (NCBI taxonomy): domain Eukaryota; kingdom Metazoa; phylum Mollusca; class Bivalvia; order Mytilida; family Modiolidae; genus Modiolus; species Modiolus philippinarum. Next base: position 33,420 of record MJUU01039621.1, read on the forward strand.
GAGTGCTACACAAAGTCAAACCTGATTCATTCATGCATATAAAACTATACATTTTTATGTGGCTTTCCCCCATGACAGCATCAAATTCAATATTTTCAAAGAGCAATTACTTTTTCCTTGCTTAACAAAATGATCATTTGGATATTGCATGATGATTGTTATATCATACAGATACTAAAAACAACAGGAAAGTGGATTTAAGGGAGTATGAGCGTCAGATTTCAGAAATATTCGATATCCTCTGGTTTTATCCATTTAAACAGTGTTAAAATTTTTTGCACATGGATCACATCTTTATGGTCATATAGATAACTTTGAAATGTATAAATAGACAGTTTTTAAAATTTAACCAACTTCCAATTATATTTTCATATATTTCAAGGCCTACAAACATCTTATGTAAATTAAAGGAAATCTCTAGAGAGATCTGTTTCCCGCCAAAATTTTGACGTCTTATATCTCAAAATTCCTACATGGATTTTTGAAATTTTTTGCTCAAGTTGTTCCATTAGCAGTGCTCTTCAAAACAATAGTTCAGAATTTAAATTCTGATTACAAAATTTCTGACACTCGTACTCCCTTAAAGCCCCTTTATAGGTTTCATGGAATGCTTGGAGTTGTCTCGTACGTAAAAACTCCGAAGAATGGCATGAGCATTTTTAAAAGTTGGCAGGGTATGACATGTCCAAACATTATTTAAACCATCTACGATTCCATCCAAGATACATGCATTGACAAAATTTATCCGTCTTGACTTTGGCTATTACAATGTAGTAGCAAAAGGCTACATAATAAATGGCACTTACTTTCATTTCAGCTAGAGGGTTGTCTTGTCCTAACACATACAGATATGCTTTTGTCTCTGGTAACATTCTGCAAATACATGTAAATAATACAATAGCTCCATTAATCATGTACATGTTCTGATATTATGTTCAATTTGATATAAAAATGTGCATTGTACATTTAATTTTTGTGTACTAGTGCAAAGTCAGGAACCATTACTCAAGGGGTGTGTTAGCTTGATATTTCTTCACTGTTTTTTTAATATATTTATACCTTTATGGATTATCCTGTGAATTTCAGAATGTATATATAGAATAATGGAAGTTTTGTTTTGATACGAAAAATATTGTCAACAATAATGGGTTAGCCCACTTGTGGTGAGTCTATTATTGGAGACAAAAGAAACGAAACTTCTATTATTCTTTTTATCAGTGATCATTTGATAGATTAAATTTTGAAAAATAAAAATGAATTTTCAATAAATCAGGAAATTGGCTATTGATTAGTTACATGTAAAGAACATGTACGATCCTAATGGTTTTTATACATGTACATTTCTTTGTTTACATTGATGCACAGATTGACAAAGTAGGCATGGAATAAAATAGTTTTTGTCAATATTTCAAACAGATCTTCAAATGTCTTTTCCATAGGTTTAATGTTAAAACTATGTTTCCTGCTGGCGGCCATCTTGTATGAGGTAAGGACCTGCCAGATATAATTTTTAAAGGGGACCATCTAAGGACTATTGTGACCAAGTTTGGTTCCAATTGGCCCAGTGGTTTCAGAGGAGAAGATCTTTGAATGAAAAGTTTACGACAGACATATGCCGGACGCCGGAGGCCAAGTGATGGCAAAAGCTCACCCTGGCATAGCCAGGTGAGCAAAAAAACTTTGAACTGAACCCTGGGAACTTGCCAATAATGAACGCTGACTACACCAGAAAACTGCTTAAATTTGAACATACTGTTAGTAAACTGAAAATCTGTTTAAATCAAACAAATGGGCTCTGACTGGACAGGTTTTACTGTACATACTTACCCAGGTTTATTTTCTCTGGCAATTTTTAATTTAAAATCTATAGAATTCTGTTCTGGAGGTTTCCATTTTAAAACTTCATGGCATCTTCCAGCACAATAAGGCTGTAATATAGAATAATATTTTTAAATATTAAGTAAGAATTGTTGTTGAAATTGATATACAATAATTGACTTTCTTTGATGTGAATACAAGGGATGATAAACCTATGGTATACAGTTATTTAATGTGTAGGCAATGGTTATTTAATGGTTTTCAATGCTTATTTAATGAGTACCCAGTCTATAGATCAGAATATTTTCCAAGGGTACTAGGAACAGCTCAGGTGTTCTATTTGGAGTACCCAAAGGAAAAATCTGGCTACACATTCAATAACCATATCATTACTTAGTCCACATGATAACAGACAGTTTAGGAATAAATTATTCACCTTAGTATGGCCTGACTTATTGCAATCAACATAATATTCTGTCCTGATCAGTTTTTTCAACTAGACAGAATAAGAGATTACATACATACACCAAAATAGCCCAAGAGATTATCTCTCAAGAGTGATACTTATGTATGACCTTATGACAGGCAATCGCCCCTCACCTTACAGTTCTGTAACTGATTCCTATAATACCAATCATAGACAGATGCATTAAAACAGACAAACAGATAAATGGTCAAACAAACTGACCAATCAAAAAAAATTGCCCCAAGACTTTTCGTTAATGTTATGTGGGGTTACGGGAATCCTAAAATCATTATCTTAATTTATGAAGTCCTGTGTACATTATAAATGTCTTCTCTGTATATTCACTCCATAACCATGTTAATACAGTAGACTCCGCCCAATTGGATACAAGAATTGTCAGAAAAAAGTATCCCATTTGCCGGAGTATTCGATTGTCCGGTAAACTCATTTTCAGCAATGGGGGATCATTCTGTTGGCAGGAAGAGGTTGAAATGTTGAAGGGCATACCACCATGTAGAAACTTTGTATCCTAGAACCTCATTTTTAGACATTTTGTAGTTAAAATCTATTGTTTTCATTGTAGAATCATTGTAAATTTGACAGATAATGTCACCATCGTAATCGGGTCAAACGGTGTATTGCCGGCCGACTGTTGGAAATTAAACAATGTATTCAAAAATAAATAAAACTATTTATGTATCTGAATAACCTTATTTTCCTCTGTTTTGTGTTTATTATTTCCTCTCATGAGTGTGTAATTATCCCTTTATTGGATCGTATAGTTACAATTTTCATCATGTGCTAAAAATAACTTAGGGTATCCAATTAGGCGGAGAAATTAACACTATAACTATGGGAAATGGTTTGGTGTTTTGAAATCATATTCGATTTGCCGATTTATTCCTTTATCCAATATTCGATTTCATGGAGTAAAATGTATAATTTACTTACATCAGGGACAGGCTGAAATACAAGGCCATCTACTTCATGGCTGACCTGACTAGCAAAACTACCATCCAATACCTGTAAAGAAATGTATAATACCTGTATAAGTTCTTGCATGTGTCGATGAGTGACCAGTTTTCAACAGCAACTTTCTACCAAAGAGGTTCTTACATTAGCAGTTGGCCCAACCCATAACTTTTCCAATAGAGGGGCCCTGAACCCAATTTTCTGAAAAACCCCTAGGAATTTTAAATGTTTTCCAACCTAAGAGGGACCAGGGCCCACTAGATCTGCCACTGATTAGATCAGATTGAAGATTGGGATACATTTCCAGTTAATAATTGCCTTTAGGAAATAATGTCATATGCATTGTTCTTGCATAAATGGCTGTTGCTGTGTAAGACTGCCCATAGAAGACAGGGTCGTGTTGAAGCTGTCTAATCAAATGTTGCCATTTTTTCGACTTCACGGTTGTTACTGTCTTTTAGGCTGATGATTGTATTTTACAGAAGAAACGGGTTGTTTCTTTCAACTAAAATTAAAGATTTGGATATCTTTCATTTGTGTGAGAAATCTTCGTCTTTCACCCTCCCTTCACCAAGGAAAAGACAGAATTTCTAACACTCATGGCAAGATATTCCTAGTCTTTCATAGGATCTTGTATCAGAACCTATTAATCTTCCACAGGACTGCCAACACTGATAACCACAATGTATAGAGGAATACACTTAGTCAAATGTTAATTATGAAATATTTTTTACATTTCAGATGTTCTGACTTTATCTGTACTGAGGAGAAAAAAAAATGTTGATGCAGTCTTCCGCATAATTCAAATTTACTGAAACATTTTAATTTTTAATTTTTAATACTTACTTATCTTTATACAAAAGGACAAGGTACATGTACGATAAGGGGTTGATTTGGCCCAAGATTCAAGTGAATTTCTAAGTTGCACCTCAAGATTTTATTTCATGTTCGTTTCAAAGTTGAGATCCTATTTACAAAAAAATACCAAAGCTACAACCAATGACGTCACAATATGTAGTTCTGACGTCATGAAAAGGTTACTTTTGAGAATTCTCATAGAAATATACAGTATTTGGTAGATTTTTGTACAGTTTTCCTGACCAGAAATATTGAGCACTAGATATTTTACCAACTTATTGGTACAAATGAATTAAACCTCTCATATAAATATTTTTGTGGTTCTTGCATGTGCTCAATATTTCCTATACAGAAAAAGTAGTCAAAATTGGTCAAATTTGTCATTTTTCGACAAAATCTTCAATTTGTCCCTTCTTCTACACTCAAAAACTCAGTATTCATACATCAATATTTGAGAACTGTTACTGTTTACTGAAAAGCCATACCCGCAGAATATTTCAATGAGAAAATTCTGTGAATTCAACCAACTTTATTTTTCAGGCCAAATATGGCCCCTTCCCCTTTTTTCTCAAAATTCAAAATTCATCAACAGATTCAGGAACAATTGTTTTGTTTTGATAAATTGTAAACAGACAGACAGACACAATATGACAATGACAAGTTATCACATACCTTTCTACACACTGAGACATCCCAGAAGGGTTTTAATCGTACACTAAATGGTTCTTTTGTTTTATCTATTTCACCACGAGACATTTTTGCATGTCTGGTACCAATGATTTCCTTTTCTATACAAACTAATCGAGTCCTAAAGTCAGTTTTACCAACTTCTTGACCCTGAAATACAACAAAATAATAATATTAAAATAATTAACTTTTTTTTTTATTGCACAACTTGGGTGCCTATTATTTTTGTAAATAAATCACAATGAAAACGAGCATCCTTAAGTAAATGGACTACATATCACTGGTTTAACATTATTTTTATATGACATTCAGTGATCAAAGCGGACCTATTGTGTACAATGAAAGAACAGCGATACCATGCGTTTTATTGATGTCATTGTGCAGAAAGCATATTATGAAGTCATCTATTTTAGCACAAAGATGCCCTTTATGTTATTGGATATTAGAATTTGTCATTTTGTCATGCTGTCAAATTTGTGTAAATAAACATAAACTTTATTCAAACTTATAGCAAGACCCTAATACAGGTTATAGTTTCGACTGCAATGAAATTTGATTTGTCCATTGAAAAAAAAGTACACTGACTGTAAATTGATAATCAAAAGATTTGATTAGAGAAAACCGTGTTACAAAAATCTCCTCAAAGTAAACATACAGAAACCTAAAATTGTTCTTTGAAAACTTGTATAAACTGAACATCAAAATCAATAAGTTGCAAACAACAGTATTTTTTTACAATTTTTTTTCAAGTCAGTTTCTCTTGGTGATTTTGGTGTAATAAACAATGAAAGGAGATGGAGTAAATGCACATGAGACAAAGTCTTTACAAATACATGGTAGAATCAAGCAATGGAACAATGTTTTTGTTGTTGTGGTTCTTCATCTTAAAGTCACCATGAGGCCTTCAAACTGTTTAGTGAATTAGTCACCTTGTCTCTTATTTGCATTTGAACAAATAGACAGAGGTTATAATAGACAGAGGTTATCGTAGACAGTGAAACCTGTTTACAATGCCCCATGTTATCACCACAGTTTTTGAAAGTCCATTTTTCCCAGTTTGCCTTTACTTTCAGTATAAATTTCCCACTATCTCACCAAACCCTTTTATAAAACTTAAACTTGATTGATATCAAAGTTTTACTGTAATACCTTTCTAATTTGTATATCAGGGTAATATTAATGTTTTCCCAATATTTTGTCTGCTCGTTTAATTCCCAAGTTTTAAAATTTACCATATTAACATCTTACTTACCATAAAACTGATTATATCATAAATTAAATATCTAGGAACTGTTTTACCATCAACTTTATCTAAAATCATCTCCTGTAAAAGAGTAAGGATCAATTAAAAAAGATGTTATATCTATTTAACCTAATTAAACTTAAATTTCTTACTTTGCTCATAGATAGAAATCAAAGCGTTGGACGCTGGAAAGCTGTTAAGCATTTTATCAATGTTAGAACTTCTAGGCATGTATTCCAAAAACAATTGTGAGGTAGGGTAGGAGAGGATTTGATCTAACTTTTTACAAATAATATTGTTGAAAAATTAAAAATGCCTTGATAATGTTTTTAAAATGATGAAAACAAAATAAAATATATGTGGTATCTTTTGATCACATATGTTGTTTGCTTGATTACAAATGAATATGTGGTTTTCGAGATCCTTTAATTCCCAGAATGACATAACATCTTTTATGACGTTCCAGGTTCATCCACATTTCCAATTTATTGAATTTCCAACACACACGATGTCAATGCGTCTCAGTTTTTTTTCCAGTTCAACCAACGCAAATGCAACGAAATAGAAGTTCAGTTCCAAACATAAAAATCTTGTGTTATCCTGCAGACAGTGCAGTCATGTTGCTGCGTTTTTTAACTTCAAGCTTCAAAATAAAATAGAATGAAAAAATAACGACATTATTTAAGTGGAACTTGTCCAATAAGATATTATTTACAGCAATTAGAGGACGTCAAGGACCCCAACGATACTATTATCACGTGATAAAGTGCTATGATAAGTATGTTCTCCTGTAGAAGTTCTGTATCTTGAAAAAGATATATTCTTTTTACCTTTAAATTGAGCACTCTGTGTCCTCAAGTACACACCTTTAGTGTATCTTACCCAAGCTATGACAAACTTCTACATCTTCAATTAAATCCTTAAATAATACCCTTATTAATTACAATACATACCATATAGTTTCTTTTCTCATAAGTCAAAAGTAAATGTTGCTTTTAAATGGATACCTATAGATACTGTACTCGTTTTGGAAAATGGGTAACTAACACTGAAATCAGTTTATCAGTAAAAAGTAATTGGCTTATATTCTATATCATTTACCAAGACTGCATACAGAAATGTATAGCCGAAACATCTCGAAATCACATTGATCAGGTTCAAAAGCACCTGATTTGTTTCTCATTTGTACCAAGCCTCTGTCGGACCTCAGGCTCTGGGTTGTTTGGATTGATGTTTTCTTACATCCGTCCACTGCCAGAATTCCCTTCCTGCTTCCAAATTGGTGCAATATGAATTGAAACAAAAGAAGAAAACACTGCAAGTGATGAAAAGTCAGCAAGTGAGCAGTTTTCCCCAATTGTCGCAAATCAGCGAAGTTCGCCATTTATACCTAAAACATACTTGATTACGCTTGCATAGAGAAGCCGGTTGCTATCTAGTACGCCGTCCAAGATAAAGTTTAAGACTTTACAAATAATTCATTTTTGATACATTTGCATTATGGTTCATTGTAAATTCAAAAGATTTAAAGGTCATATAAGTTATCCTACATAGAATTATTTTTAAATTCTTTTCAAAAACGGCATTTGCAGACAATGTAAATAAGTAAGGCCAATTCTTAGCACTCCAAAGCTGGAGGTACACACGCACCTGTCCAGAAAATGTAAACATTGAAAGACAGGCCGAGGAAATGAATATACTTAAACCTTTTTAAATGATAAGATGTAAATATAAACAATAAAACAACCAAAAGTCATGATTAAAATAACAGATGCATACAGCTTTACCAGTTACAGTTACAGGTGATTGTAGAAATTACTATGCTTCCATTCATAACAAAACTTGTAAAAATTATAGCGCACAGTGGGAAATTTTTATGAATGAACCGAAGCGTGAATTACGAATGTCAAATAAAGCTACATTTTCATGCTGTTTTTTTTTTTGGAAGAACTGCATATACTTTCAGTCAGAACATTTTCAAAGGAAATAATTTGAATTTGACAATTAGTTTCTCACAAACTACTGCCAGACATGAACTATGTTAATGCGTAATGTGATGTCCTCTAGGTGCATCTGGCTAGTGTCTAGTCTAGACCGAAAGCAACAGTAAAAAGCTGCTTAACAGCTTAAAAAAATTAGTGCTTGTGTTTTTAGTTTTAAAACCAACCATTATACACTTTTTAATGCACTCATCCGTCACACAATAAAAAAAATAATAATTTGATCTAAAACCTCAACATTCTCTTTTACATGTAATATTGTCGAAAGAGATGACCAAAATGTTATTTTTGTGGGTCGCAAATTTTGTGATTTCTTTCAAAATTGGTTGAATTTATATTTGCTGACTGAAATATTCATAGCCATTTGCTGTAAACAGTCCACTTACATTAGGTATTTTTCGCCGTACCCAATTTTTGCAAATATTAGATGACCATGAACAAAGAGAAAATTAAGTATCAGCAAAATTAACAACTTATATGGTATCAATTTTTACAGTTTAATGGGAATTTCATTGATTGATTGAATATTGTTTAACGTCTACTCAGCAATATTTCAGCTATATCAAGACGAGAACAAGTTTGTTAATAAATAATCACTTTGGGGTATGGAAAGGGCCATGGAACGGGAAATTCTGACTGCCACTGGAAAAGTAGGGTGAAATCCAAAAGGGCGGAGAATTTAGCCTCGTAGCCGATCACCTACGGACCACTCAAAAAGGGCTTGCTACAAGGGTTATTTAACGTGCAGGAAGCGTGGCATTTCTTCCACGTGGACCTGAGTTTACATCCCATCCGAAAGATGGGTTGTGTATTTATTCATTCCGCACAACCACGGAATGGGTCCTACTTCTATATCCCAGGACCCTCGGGGTCAGTCCCCGTTTAGGAGGGGTCACACCCCTCAAGCCGGAGATACTAGGTCCTATTTCTATATCACGGGGTTCCCTCGGGGTCCTCTGTTAGGAAGACTCATACTCCAAGCTCAGAGGATGCTGCGGGCCTATTCATAAGCCGGGACCGCGCACGGCGGTAATGGGAATTTTAAGTTTCCAGGATTGTGTGTAGATTCTCTCTATTAACATTATGTATAATTTGTCTTTCATGGGATACATAAGTTCTTGATTCAACTTTGCTAAAGAAAACCAGGCAAATAGGTACACCATGAATAAATGAATTTGCAGTATATAACATGAATACTTACGCCGTCGACTAATGTATCTTTGAGTGTTCGACCCATATCTTTACGGTAGGGGAAATGTAGACAGGGAACGTGGAATACAGTGTTGTCCCTGTCTATCATGTATACTTCGTTAGCACCATCTATTAACATCATGTATCTATAAATAAAGTAATGTCAGATATACCAAAGGGACAACTACTACTGACTGAATGATTGTCCTGTCTCACAAAATTGACACAGATTAACATCAGTTGTGCAGGTAAATAAATCATTAACACAAGGGAAGTAACTATGTACAATGCCAATACTATGAGAGTACATCAAACTTCTTATTTTTGTGGTGTTTCTCTAACATTGTTAATGGAGGACTTTTAAATTGCCAATTAGGGAAATTTGGTTTTATAGAACTGTAAATTTCCTGGAATAAATCAACCACGAAATCCATGAAAATTGGCATGCCATGAATTTTTTCACAGTACTTCATTACCAACTACAATGTAAACTTTGTTAGCATCATCTATATTCACATCATAATTTCCCTTGTCTAGTTAAAATTTTTGAATAAATGGGATAAATTTTGTTAATCCAAATCTGTTTGAATTACAAACAAAATCCAAATTTGAAAATCATGCACTACATCTCCTTTGTAGAGGTGAAATATAAATTAATACCTTGTACCATCAGCTTTCCAACTGACTTTATATTCTTTCCGTCTCAGAAAGTCTAAATTATTTATATCCATAGAAACTGGCTGTGATCCTGGAAAACCAGAGCTGAAAAACAATGGTATTCAATATACAGAATGTGATTAAAGTTAAACTAGAAAAATAACAATTTTTTTTTACAATTTCAACATAAATTGACTAAGCGGGCTGATATGACATGGTTATCGACTCCTTCCGTTGATTGTCACATGCCTTTCTGTTACTACTCGGAAGATTTATGAAAAGCAAGTTCATGTTATAAACATTGCACACAATATCTTCATATCAAATAAATTAAAATAACAGAATACTTATGTTGCATTTTATATTTTTCAGCTTAGATTTCTTTTATAGTTGAAGTATTTGATAAAAATTCATTCCATGTCATTCTTAATATCACATCTTTCCTCAGTCCTCTGTCATAAAATCAGAACTCCAGCCTGGGGCGCTGCGCCTGATATTACCCCCTTATTTTGTCATTATAGAAATCTCAAAGTTAACGAGCATAACTCAAGGCCCACCTTCTGCTCTGAACCCAAAATCTAGGCCTGTTTTTGTAATCAGATACCATATCAATATCTAGTCTGTAGAATAATTTGTATTTTCAATCTTCAATTTCCCATTCTCCAATTCTTTGAGCTCTATTATCCTATGCAGTATTGATTCCTTTTGGACTCCTTCTACATTGCCATCTTTCAGACATTCCATTTTCATATTTTCCACTCTAAGCCTATTCAGTATGGCTCTAACTATGTCACAGAGACCATAAAAATGCACATTTGTATTCTTAATATTGCAGATACAACAGTACAAGTTATTGCAAAAAGATTTTAAGGCAAAATTATATCCCATCACTGTATGTACTGGATCACATGATGATGGATATTTAACTGTATCTAAAAAATGTACACAAAATGTATAATACCTCTCCCAGCCACACAATATTTGAGCTTTCCTCTGCACCTCAGCCAGACTGGGTTGTAACCTTACCTCTCCCAGCCACACAATATTTGAGCTTTCCTCTGCACCTCAGCCAGACTGGGTTGTAACCTTACCTCTCCAAGCCACACAATATTTGAGCTTTCCTCTGCACCTCGGCCAGTCTAGGTTGTAACCTTACCTCTCC
>MJUU01039621.1:52826-78799 GCA_002080025.1 Modiolus philippinarum
TCCAAGACGCATCCACTGACCAAAGATGATTGATGTGCCACATGTAGTTCCTCAGATATGAACCTTAACACAAACTTTAACCTGAGGTGGGATGAACGGACCGACACTCGGATGGACACTCGGACGGACAATCGGACGGACGGACGGACGGGCGAGATGCTATATCCCCTCCCCAACTTCGTTGGGCGAGGGGATAATAAAGCTACATTTTCATGCTGTTTTTTTTGGAAGAACTGCATATACTTTCAGTCAGAACATTTTCAAAGGAAATAATTTGAATTTGACGATTAGTTTCTCACAAACTACTGCCAGACATGAACTACGTTAATGCGTAATGTGATGTCTTCTAGGTGCATCTGGCTAGTGTTTAGTCTAGACGTAAAGCAACAGTATAAAGCTGCTTAACAGCTTAAAAAAATTAGTGCTTGTTTTTTTAGTTTTTAAAACCAACCATTATACACTTTTTAATGCACTAATCCGTCACACAATAAAACAAGAGATGTCAGAAGACAACATAGCTCGCCGGGGATTCCAGTAACCTCAATGCACAATAAATTCGAAAGAAAGCTTTCTTCACAAGAAAGTCACATATGAAATATCACAAAACAACTTAATTCTAGAAGCAAAATATAAGTTTTTAAAAAATTGCCCTCAGGGCAAGGTCAAGGTCAAAATGTCTTTAAATATGGTACCATTAGAAAGCTCTCATCAAAAGAACATCACATAACAAATATGAACACCCTACCACTAAACATCTTAATTCTAGAAGCAAAGTTATAGTTTTTAAAAAATTGCCCTCAGGGCAAGGTCAAGGTCAACATGTCTAAAAGTAAGGTAACAGAAGAAAGATGTCACCATAAGGAAGTTACATACCAAATATGAACACCCTACCACTAAAAGCCTACCTTCTAGAGGCAAGGTTAAAGTTTTTAAACAATTGCCCTCAGGGCAAGGTCAAGGTCAAAATGTCTACAAATATGGTACCACTAGAAAGCTCTCATCATAAGAAAGCTCTCATCATAAGGAAGTCACATACCAAATATGAACACCCTACCACTAAAAGCCTACCTTCTAGAGGCAAGGTTAAAGTTTTTCAAAAGTTGCCCTCAGGAAAAGGTCAAGGTCAAAATGTCTACAAAAATGGTACCGCTAGAATGCTCTCATCATAAGCAAGTCACATACCAAATATGAACACCCTACCACATAAAGCCTGCCTTCTAGAGGCAAGGTTAAAGTTTTTTATATATTGCCCTAGGGGCAAGGTCAAGGTCAAAATGTCTACAAATATGGTTCCACAAGAAAGCTCTCATCACAAGGAAGCCACATACTAAATATCAACATCCCATCTCCTAAAGTGTCCATTCCACAAGCAAGGTTAAAGTTTTTGCTGAAGACGCTGATGCTGACACCGGGGGTATGACAATAGCTCTCCGGACATTCGTCCAAGTGAGCTAAAAAATAATGATTTGATCTAAAACCTCAACATTCTCTTCTAATATTTTCGAAAGAGATGACCAAAATGTTATTTTTGTGGGTCGCAAATTTTGTGATTTCTTTCAAAATTGACTGAAATATTCATAGCCATTTGCTGTAAACAGTCCACTTATTAGGTATTTTTCGCCGTACCCAATTTTTGCAAATATTAGATGACCATGAACAAAGAGAAAATTAAGAATCAGCAAAAATAACCACTTACAATGTATATGGTATCAATTTTTACAGTTTAATGGGAATTTGATTGATTGATTGAATATTGTTTAACGTCTACTCAGCAATATTTCAGCTATATCAAGACAAGAACAAGTTTGTTAAAAAATAATCACTTTGGGGTATGGAAAGGGCCATGGGACGGGAAATTCTGACTGCCACTGGAAAAGTAGGGTGAAATCCAAAAGGGCGGAGAATTTAGCCTTGTAGCCGATCACCTACGGACCACTCAAAAAGGGCTTGCTACAAGGGTTCTTTAACGTGCAGGAAGCGAGGCATTTCTTCCAACACGTGGACCTGAGTTTACATCCTATCTGAAAGATGGGTTGTGTATTTATTCATCCCGCACAACCACGGAATGGGTCCTACTTCTATATCCTGGTACCCTCGGAGTCAGTCCCCGTTTAGGAGGGGTCACACCCCGCAAGCCGGAGATACTAGGTCCTATTTCTTTATCCCGGGGTTCCCTCGGGGTCCTCTGTTAGGAAGACTCATACTCCAAGCTCAGAGGATGCTGCGGGCCTATTCATAAGCCGGGACCGCGCATGGCGGTAATGGGAATTTGAAGTTTTCGAGGATTGTGTGTAGATTCTCCCTATTAACATTATGTATAATATGTCTTTCGTGGGATACATAAGTTCTTGATTCAACTTTGCCAAAGAAAACCAGGAAAATAGGTACACCATGAATAAATGAATTTGCAGTATATAACATGAATACTTACGCCGTCGACTAATGTATCTTTGAGTGTTCGACCCATATCTTTACGGTAGGGGAAATGTAGACCGGGAACGTGGAATACAGTGTTGTCCCGGTCTATCATGTATACTTCGTTAGCACCATCTATTAACATCATGTATCTATAAATAAAGTAATGTCAGATATACCAAGGGGACAACTACTACTGACTGAATGATTGTCCTGTCTCACAAAATTGACACAGATTAACATCAGTTGTGCAAGTAAATAAATCATTAACACAAGGGAAGTAACTATGTACAATGCCAATACTATGAGAGTACATTAAACTTCTTATTTTTGTGGTGTTTCTCTAACATTGTTAATGGAGGACTTTTAAATTGCCAATTAGGGAAATTTGGTATTTTATAGAACTGTAAATTTCCTGGAATAAATCAACCATGAAATCCATGAAAATTGGCATGCCATGAATTTTTTCACAGTACTTCATTACCAACTACAATGTATACTTTGTTAGCATCATCTATATTCACATCATAATTTCCCTTGTCTAGTTACATTTTGAATAAATGGGATAAATTTTGTTAATCCAAATCTGTTTGAATTACAAACAAAATCCAAATTTGAAAATCATGCACTACATCTCCTTTGTAGAGGTGAAATATAAATTAATACCTTGTACCATCAGCTTTCCAACTGACTTTGTATTCTTTCCGTCTCAGAAAGTCTAAATTATTTATATCCATAGAAACTGGCTGTGATCCTGGAAAACCAGAGCTGAAAAACAATGGTATTCAATATACAGAATGTGATTAAAGTTAAACTAGAAAAATAACAATTTTACAATTTCAACATAAATTGATTAAGCAGGCTGATATGACATAAATATCGACTCCTTCAGTTGATTGTCACATGCCTTTCTGTCACTACTCAGAAGATTTATGAAAAGCAAGTTCATGTAATAAACATTGCACACAATATCTTCATATCAATTAAATTAAAATAACAGAATACTTATGTTGCATTTTATATTTTTCAGCTTAAGATTTCTTTTATAGCTGAAGTATTTGATAAAATTCATTCAATGTCATTCTTAATATCACATCTTTCCTCAGTCCTCTGTCTGGGGCAACTGTATCTAAAAAATGTACACAAAATGTATAATACCTCTCCCAGCCACACAATATTTGAGCTTTCCTCTGCACCTCAGCCAGACTGGGCTGTAAACTTACCCCTCCCAGCCACACAATATTTGAGCTTTCCTCTGCACCTCAGCCAGACTGGGTTGTAAACTTACCCCTCCCATCCACACAATATTTGAGCTTTCCTCTGTACCTCAGCGAGTCTAGGTTGTAATCTTACCTCTCCCAGCCGCACAATATTTGAGCTTTTCTCTGCACCTCGGCCAGTCTAGGTTGTAATCTTACCTCTCCCAACCACACAATATTTGAGCTTTCCTATGCACCTCAGCCAGTCTAGGCTGTAACCTTACCTCTCCCAGCCACACAATATTTGAGCTTTCCTTTGCACCTTGGCAAGTCTAGGTTGTAACCTTACCTCTCCCAGCCACACAATATTTGAGCTTTCCTCTGCACCTCAGCCAGTCTAGGTTGTAATCTTACCTTTCCCAGCCACACAATATTTGAGCTTTCCTCTGCACCTCAGCCAGTCAAGGCTGTAATCTTACCTCTCCAAGCCACACAACGTTTGAGCTTTCCTCTGCACCTCGGCCAGTCTAGGTTGTAATCTTACCTCTCCCAGCCACACAATATTTGAGCTTTCCTTTCTTTGCACCTCGGCCAGTCTAGGTTGTAATCTTACCTCTCCCAGCCACACAATATTTGAGCTTTCCTCTGCACCTCAGCTAGTCTAGGTTGTAATCTTAACTGAACTACACCTTTCACACCATCCATAAATTTAGCATCCTGCAGCAAAAAAAACAAAGTCAAAATTTATTCTCTTATAATTGTCTAATTTACTTAACAGTTCTCGCCACAATATAGCTGAAATATCAATCAATAAAAATTTATTCTCAAACTTCACAACATTTACAGAAAAGAACAAATAAAACAGTAATGGTTGGCCTTGCATGCAATTTGTTTATTATTTAGATTGTGATTGGTGAATAATTCCGATTTGTTATTGCAATGTCTAACTTCATTGATCAACGTTATGAAAAACAAAGATGTTATTTCTTGAAAAAATGCTTTTTGTTAATCAATACACTCCGAGGTAAAATAGTGCTGTATATCAAATGTTACCAATTATATGTATCTACATGTATGTCACAATAGTAGCCATCATAAACCCTGTGATTGATGATGACACCACATCTGAAAACTCCACCATGTAAGTTTTGCTTTCAGTCTTAACTTAGTGGCCATCTGAATGGACAATTACTGGAGCTTATGACAGACTCCTATAAATAAATCTACAGTGAAGTAGTTGTTTTAAAATAAAAAAGAATTAAATGTAGGTTTCACAATTAATAGTACGAAAGTGATTTTCTCTTCTCATTTTTTTTTATTGAGCTAGTAATACAGTGGATTATGCTTAATTGCAAAGCCTATTTGTCAGAGAAAATTTTGCGATTAAGCGGATTTTTTTATTAAACGAAAGCCCAATACAAACCGGAAGTACAGAACAGCTGACGACAATTACAATACCTCTGACTGCATAAGTGTCAATATTATGAAATATTTGTTAAATATTTGTATTTTCATGTATATTGTTTGATATTCAATCAATAAAAATTTATGTTTGTGAAAAATTATTCTTGTCTGGAATCCAGAGTGTAAGTGCCTGTGTGACCTTTATTGACCTACATCCAATATAATGTTTACATCATAGTTATCAGTTATTCCATTACTCAATTGATGTAAATGAAAACCATCCTAGTATTGTAAAGATAAAAGAGTGTTGTTTCAGTAATAATGATATTTTGAATGATGATTTTGTTTTTAAACCAATTGGAAATGATTTTGTCGATAAACAAATAAATAAACTTGGTATTAAAAAGGCCACTGGGTACGATCAGATTTCACCTAAAATTCTTAAGTTAGCTAAGCCAGTAATAGTTGAACCACTTACACATTTAATAAATATGAGTATTGAATATTCTGTTTTTCCAGATAATCTAAAAGTGGCACAAGTAGTACCAGTTCATAAAAAGAACAGCAATCTATTAAAAGGTAACTACAGACCAGTAAGTGTACTACCGGCCATATCTAAATTCTTCGAAAGGGCAATATACATTCAAATTATAGAATTTTATGAAAAATTTTTTAATCCTTATTTATCTGCATTTAGGGACGGGTATAGTTGTCAAGATGTTTTGATAAAAATAGTAGAAGATTGGAAAAAACAGTTGGATGAAAATAAATTTATTGCAGCAATACTAATGGACTTGTCAAAGGCTTTCGATTGCCTACCACACGATCTTTTGTTATTGAAAATTAAAAGCTATGGTGTTTCTGATAACGCTATGAAATTAATTGAAAGCTATTTGGTTAATAAGAAACAATGTGTTAAAATAGGCCCTGTTTGTAGCTCTTTTAAAAAATTGTATAAAGGGGTTCCCCAAGGATCTATATTAGGTCCAGTGTTTTTTAATATTTTTATAAATGATATTTTCTGTTTTATTCAAAAAAGTGATTTATACAACTATGCTGACGACAATACATTATCATATGCCGATTATAGTGAAGAAAATTTAGTTAATATTTTAGAGTCAGAGAGTAAAATTTTAGTGAAGTGGTTTCATGATAACCAAATACAGGCCAATCCAGATAAGTTCCAAGCCATTTCTATAGGAAAGAAAACTAGAGAACAGAATTTATCTTTTAAATCTGGAGGGGAACATAATCTCATGTGATGAGGAAGTCAAATTGTTGGGGGTTACTTTGGATTTTCGATTAAATTTTAATTCACATATTTCAAATATCTGTAAAAAAGCATCTCAACAACTAAATGTACTTAAAAGAATTGGACCTTATCTGAATCGGCTTAGCAAACTTACCATATATTATTCTTTCATACTGTCAAATTTTAATTATTGCCCTTTAGTGTGGCATTTTTGTGGAGAGTCAAATACAAAAAAGGTAGAAAAAATACAAGAAAGAGCTTTAAAGTTTATATATAATGATTATAACAGCAGCTATGAAGAATTATTAGAAAGATCTAATTTGCCATCTTTGAAATTGAGACGTTTAAGATTCTTAGCTATACAGTCCTATAAAATTATAAATGGTCACTCTCCAGTTTTTCTTAATGATATGTTGAATATTAAAAATTGTTCATATTCTTTTAGATATTTTAAGACTGTAGACATACCTAGGGTAAGAACAACTAGATATGGGCTCCACTCTTTTCAATATGCTGCTTCAAAATTATGGAATAAATTACCAGATGAATTTAGGGGAGATATGACTTTAGGCCATTTTAAGGGAATCATTGGAAAATGGGAAGGGGAGGTGTGTAAATGTAGTTTCTGTAAGAGTTGAGCAAATATCTTTTCTTTGTTTTCTTTTTCTAATTTCTTTTTGCTTATGTTTCTTAAGCTTCTCTTTGATTTTGTATTGCTAGTGCTAGTTTGTTTTATGCTTAGATTAGTTTGCTCATTATGTGCTGTATTTTATATTTTGTTGTCTTGTCCTCTTATATGTATTCTTATGCTTAAATGTGCAATGATTAATTTTTAATTTGAGTAAGTGAAATCTGCATGCTTGGTTTGATATTTGAATGATTGCAGTGTTAATATGCTTGTATTGCTTTTAATTTGCTTGTTTGTTTTTTTTAATGCTTATGTATGTGCAAAATAGCTATGTTAACTTATTAATTTGCATGCATTATATGTCTTTTAATATGTATGTCGGTTTTAAAAGCTCCTTGGAGCTTATGTTTATTGTTTTTACATGTACCGACTTTTAAATAAATATTACTTGACTTGACTTGACTTGACTCTGTAGTAATGATAAACATGAAAATTGTTTTTTCTGTGTTTTATTTGTACACCAGGTTTGTTGAAATCGTTTGGTCCACAATCTGAATCATTTTTGACAAATTGTGTATAAATAGGAATAGTGTCACGTGACTAATACATGAATATTTATAAGTAGAATTCTAATTATAATTAGTCTACTTTATAAATCATAATAAGCGTGTATTTTTAAATTTCCTTTGTTAAATGCCCATTTCCTTTACTCTAATCAATGGTTATAACACACATTAATTATGTTTACCTGTAAATCAGATGACTGTGAAAATAGGGGATTCCCCGTTTTACCTGTGTACACAATCATGGAAGATCTTAGGTGCAGTAAGTTTTATGTTTAATCATAAGTTTGATTAAAGTAAGAACAACAAATTGAGAAAGAGGAAACACATCTGTTGTAAAGTTAATATTTTATTTCAGCAAATAACGGCAGCTGGACATTCATACATGTGATTGATCTGTGTCACTGCCAAACATCCGGTATTGATCTGTTCCAAAAATACACTTGTCAGTATTATGCAAATGTCAAAACTTTTCCTTTTGTTTTTCCAATAAACCTCTCTGTTTTGCTTATAAACGAAACTTTCATGCATTTTTTGCAAATTTTCTTTTGCTAATAAGCAAATTTTTCCATTAACTGCTTTGCTATTAACAGGAGAATTTAACGTTATTTGAATGGGAAATGGATCGGTGTTTTGATTTCTTTTGCAATTAACCAAATTTTGCAATTATCAGGTTTGCGATTAAGTGGAATCCACTGTACATTTATCTAAATTTGAAGAAGTTGCAATGTGTTTCTTAGCGTGAAAGGGATCAAGAAAAGTGAAAGAACCAAGTTCAAGGGGATACATAGATAGGTTTGTCTTGTTGTTGTTTAACATACAATTGATTAGATCTGACTTTAACTTGGACCAAGGTACCTGTAAAATCAAAACATCATCATTTTGAATTAAGTACCTTTTTAACAAATTCTCGTTTATGTCTCTGTCCGCTGTTCTGTTTACCTCCTGCTGGCTCTAATTCAATGCCATCATCGTCAACATTCTGAGATTCTGTTTCTATCAAAAATATGAAGAATAGAAATTAAGGAAAATATGTAAATAGATCAAGGAATATTGAGGGGGCAGTTTACTGGACTCCAGATTAGCCATTTTTAACTTTGAAAACTCAGGATGGCTTTTTTAAGGCCTGGAATTCAGGATGAAAATGCCATCAGGACAAGAGAAAGGATGTTTTTAGAATCTGGAAATCAGCATTTAAATGGTGAAATTTATCACAATCTTGCAGGATTAGAATTTTTTGCAAAGTATGTCAGAGATTTCGGTATTTGCTCATTTAATGAAAGGAAATCAGGAGAAGACCCCCTTTTGTCCCTCTCAATTTTGAGTAAATGTACATGTGAATATTCAAATACATTTTAAATATGGCATAAAGTTGATATCAGTTACATGTAAGAAACTGACGATATTGTTAATCAATTTAGGCCAGACAAGACAGGCTAGCTCTTCATCATGAAGATAGAAAATGGTGCAAAATAGTGACATGAAACAATGCTTTTATCAATGATTATTTTCTTGAAACAAGTAATCTGTAATTACTCTTCTTATAGTATGTCTTAGCAGTATACATGCTAATACAAGCAAAAAATGCACAAAGTTGTAAAAACAGATAATGTTGAAAATGGCCTTAAGGAAGGTGCAATATAGGACCCATTCCTCCTGGCCAAATAGCACGTAACTGTGATATGTACTTACTGAGAAAATTGTAATTAATATAATACTTGGACCAAATTACTAACAGAAGGAATGAGCTCAGTTTACGTACCATAAGTTGCAAATATATAATGTAATTACTTGGTGCATTCAATCATCTGATTTTTGATTTAATATTTTCTACTTCTTTTTTGAACATTGTAGTCCCATTTGTTTTGATCATTAAAGCTACAGCCAATAAAAGCTGTAGATTCCTTTTTAAACATGACATACTGTGAATTCATTTAAATTCGTGGGTATCAATTTTCGTGGGTAGAGAAAAAAAGACATTTCGTGGTGAACGTAAATTCGTGGATTGCCACTTGTTCCAAAATTTTTTTTTATTTAAACTAATAAGCATGAATAATCTAATATTCATAGCTCAAGTACCATCAGTATTGATGTCAAAACACCACAACTTAGAACTGTACCTGTAATTAAAGTGTCACCTGTAATTAACAATTCATAGTAATGTGTAGATATTATGTAATTAGGTAATCATCTGACATAACCTTACTCAATTCGATATTTAAAAATACAGACCTGTATTGATTGCAAAATAAACATATCCTTTTCAGAAGAACATAATTAAAATTATAAAAGTTTAATCAATGATATCTTATCAAAACTAATTTAGGATGGTTCTTGTCCAAACTTCTTAACTGGAAATCAACACTTTAGCGTAATTAAAAAACAAAACAGGAAGCCAGTTACTGCTAATTTGTTATTTGGGAAACACTTCAGAATAAAGCATTTGAACTTATTTTGCTGCTATTAAAGGTTCAAGAGAATGTATATCTAACCTTTTGATATATCAGGTTGTGTGGGCTCAGGTACAAGTGCAAGGTTTATGGCCTTCGTTGATCAGGTCCTTCATTATGTTCATTCACTTGTATTTGAAGCTTGCACAAGAAAATCTTATTTCGTTGAGTATTTGAATTCGTGGTTTGAGGACACCCACGAAAACCACGAAAATTGGTACCCCACGAATAAAAATGAATTCACAGAATCCGAGTTCTGGTATTTAGATTTACCAATTGTTGTTTATCCACCCTACGTCACAGACATGTCCGCCCCATGTGACCAGATGTTGTAGGTTTTGTGACGTGACGCTTTTTATACTGTGACGTGTGGAAAATTCGTCCGGTAAATCCTGATACCACAGCTCGGATATGGACTAATACACCAGTGGAAAATATCAGTCAGAAAGGAGAAGGCTAGACCTTCAAATACTGCAATGACATCTCATAAGAGAATCTGTTTAATAAATCTTACCATCAAACCAGTCAGGAAGAGGTGGGGCAGGGGGCGTGTCCTCCGCATCACCATACCGTGAAAACAACTCCCTGAGATAATCCTGTTTATATATACCAGGGGGACGTAACTGTGAATAAGTCTGCACTGCAGCTTCTACACTGAAATAAACATTCAAACATCAGAAAATACATATACTTCGTTTAATTTTTTTTCAACAAGAAGTATGTTTATTGAAATAACCTGCTGATGAAAATATTTATTGAAAACTCAAGTTTTCTCTAAAATTTCAATGTTCCTCTCTGCTAACTACCGAGGGTTTCAGATAGTTGTAAACATATTTAGTTGAAATTAATGGCTTCAACTGCAAAAACTCAAATATCAGGGATGTCTTGAACACTTTTTATGGTCCCAATATTCAAGTTCAAATATAGTATGGCCTCAATATCTCGGACACCTCTTGAACTCGAATCGTTTTCATTGGTTCCTTGGGTGTTTCGAAGTTCGACTCTATATTACACGAGACTGCAATAGTCAAACATGCTTGTTTTGAATATAAAACAGATACGTTGAACTTCAGTGATAATTTCGATTTTTTTTAACTGATTACTCAAAAACCCTGGAGTCAAATACATTGCTTATGTTGACATATATTTCATCCCAAATAAGAAAAATATTATTTTATCTTTTTATTAATATAACTCAAACTTCCAAAAATATTTCCTGATTGTATACTGTAAAGTTCAGAAGTCATGCATACTGTGCATCTTAATTAATTTTTTTTCATTTAATGAATGTGTCAAATACATGTAAATATGGTTTAGTTTTGACATAGACATTATGTGCATCTCTTTTGACAAAACAATTGTGCACACAGCCACACATTAAATTAAGAAAAACCGAGATCAAGAGTGAAGCAGCACATGGAAAAGTTGACACAACAGGTAAGATGAAGTTTTCCTTAAGTCCTTTGAACTTTTACACATCTCAATTTCACTGTATAATTAAAGATTCATTTATACACATGACCAATCTTATTAAAATACAGATCTTTGGCGTACGCTACTCTACCGCAACTTTGCGGTAGAGTAGCGTACGCCAAAGATCTGTATTTTAATAAGATTGACACATAAACATTCTTCTCTAGTGCAGATCATTAAACAGACAAATCTACTAGTTGTAATGCGTGTCAATTTTTGTAGTTTTTCATTTTAAATCCACAATCTGTTGGCTATGATATTTTTGAATCTTTCACTATCATTTTTTTTATTTCTACTGTTTATTTTCTATTAAAGTAATACATGTCTTATCCAACACCTGAGTATTCTTACATCCTGTCAAATCCGGCCTAATTTACTGGTCCCAAAGGTAGCTTTTAAATTCTTTTAAACCCAGAGTATTCCGACATCCTATATAAACCAAAACATTTTTATCGTCCAACAGTGTGTCGGATGGGACAGATTCCATTGAATTATATTTATTGTCTCTCAGTCAACAAATAGGAGTTTAACCTGTAAGTGGATTTTTTTATAAGTCCAAAACCAGATTATATAATTCACATAAGGTTATAAAACATGTTTCTTTTCCCTACCTCCAGTCTTTTCTTTCAACAAGATATGATGCAATCATAAAACCTGTTCTGTTAAAGCCATGGGTACAATGAACACCTAAAAAGAATGACATAAAATTTCTTACTTCATCTTTCATATCAGCTGAACCAGTTTATCACAAAAAAGTACATTTAGTTCCTTAGTGTTAAAATGTTCTTTTATCAATAAGGCCAAGTTAACTTATTTACAGTCTCAAACTCCCCCGACACCATGGATATCTCAAACTGCCCCGACACCATGGATGTCTCAAACTCCCCTGACACCATGGATGTCTCAAACTCCCCTGACACCGTGTACGTCTCAAACTCCCCCGACACCATGGATGTCTCAAACTCCCCCGACACCATGGATGTCTCAAACTCCCCCGACGCCATGGATGTCTCAAACTCCCCGGACACCATGGATGTCTCAAACTCCCCCGACACCATGGATGTCTCAAACTCCCCCGACACCATGGATGTCTCAACCTGACACCATGGATGTCTCAAACTCCCATGACACCTGAAACTCCCCTGACACCATGAATGTCTCAAACTCCCCTGACACCATGGATGTCCCAAACTCCCCCGACTCCATTGATGTCTCAAACTCCCCCGACACCATGGATGTCTCACACTCCCCTTATACCATGGATGTCTCAAACTCCTCCGACTAAGGTTACCTGTCAATCAATTTGTTGAATGAACAAAGAATTCTTTTATAATGTAATAGGTATATATTGGCCAACACATAACTGGAATAATAAAAAGTATGAAAAACAAATTAGCTCTGCTAAATTTTGCTTCATTGTTATCTTCAAGTGTTTCCTTTTTATATTAAAACGAGGACTTAAGTGCAAATTTTAATTGCATTTTTTGCAAATTGATTTATTTAAAACTACTTATTCTGTTCATAACAAAAAATAAAAAAATGATGTATGGTTACTGATTTAATATATCCCCTTTATATCAAAATACATAAAATTATAGGAAAAAAACATAGCTGCAATGATTTGGACACTATTTCACCATTAATGCCAACAGACAAGTTAGTGTTGATCAGAATTCCAACCCTGTATTAAGTGATCACCTGTCTTATGTGACCTTCTTTTGTGGTTCCCTTGGAAAGTCACATAAGACAGGTTTGACTGTATATTGGAATTTCCATCAGAAATGAAATACCAATATTGTGTTGCAATTGGTGGAAATCTTTTATTTTAAATTTTTATTCTTTTCCACCTTTATATCAGATCAGATTTCAACTTAATTGAGGCAAAATAAAAAGCTATGCAGCTCAGTGAAGTACTGGTGGGCAAGGACAAGAATCCACTAAACAATATTAATTGGATTTCTGAGACACTTTAAATTGCGAAATTAACCTGAAGTTCCCAATTACGCAGCAGTAATCACATTTTGAAAAGCATAGTGAAATACTGAATTAACCAATCAAAATCTTGTCTATTTATAGTCATATAATATCATGTAAAAATTTATACTAACCAACAATTTCTAATGGTTTTTGTGATATAAATCTACTACATACATCCATAAATACTTGTGTCTGTTCTGGAGCAGGGGTCTCACCATGTCTGAAATTAAAATCAAAATCATCAGTAATATAAATGTACTACAAACATTCATAAAGACTTTTGTCTGTCCTGGAGCAGGAGTCTTGCAATGTCTGAAACAAATGTCTTAAATTACCAGTACTTTACAATTTATCATTGACTTCCAAAAAGTGAAAGAGCAACTGAATTTCACATTCAAGTTCTGAATACAATTTTTTTGGGGGTATCAAGACAAATGTATATATCCAACTGTAGTTCAGTGTAGTTCAACTTGGATGGGCGACAGTGGTGATAATCTATCAAATAATTTAAAATAGCCTTATAATATTACAATATCTTACCCTCTGCATTGTAGTTTTACATATTTACAATCAAATTTCTTTTCCACATCATCTTTGTTATAAAATCTATTTGTGTTCGTTAGATCAATCAATAATCCCATCTTCAACTAAAAAATAAATAAAAATTTCATTAAACATACTGTAATGTAATCAAAACGCAAAAGCCCTGAAGTACGGGGACTCTAAATTTCATATGGAATGAATTGCATGAGAATGCTTGACATAACAATCAGTAATTCTGCCAACAGGAGGTAAGAGAGTCTTCTTTTTCTTTCATGGATCGACTTTTGCCAACATTTGTAGATTCATATGTTACAGCAAATACAGTTTCAAGACAAATTCAAAATTTCGTATCGTTTAACCTTAGTTTTAAATAGCTTTGTTGACTGGTGGTTGTAAATTCTCACACATCATAAATTTTATGCATGATATTTAGTTGGCAGATTCAGGGTTAAGGTTCTGGGGTTGGAACCCCCAAAATCATATGCAGAATTTAGGTAAAAATGACAAAAAATTGGCTGGAAATCAACAGTCTTTACAACAGTCTTCACTTGTTAGTCCGAGATTCCACCGATTTTCATAATTGGGCTATGGGACGTCATTCCGCTCTAGATAACGTCACCAGTTTCAAATCAACTCACAACATTTCTTTCCTTTCCTTCCTGATTTTCTATACTGAGGGAACTTATGCATAAAGTGCCTTTCTTCAATTTATAACATTTTTCCCAGTCGATTGCTGCATGATCCCGACTTTCACCTTTAATATGTACTTGATGCGCATGATTGACCATAGGAGATGACATGCTTTCTGCAATTTCTAAATCTTATTACCATTCAGACAAAAAAAAACCCACCATTGAACCCCCTTTGAACTATTTTACATACTGATACACATTTCACACTTCACACACAATGCCAGTCTGCAGAAGGTTAAAGATACATCAGGTAATAGTGTTATTTATAGAACATTATATTTATAATCTATTTTTAATAACAATAAACTGAGATTAACAGACACCCTCTTGAAAAATCAACGCCATAGATGTTTGAAAATATTCAAAACAAAATCAAAGAATGTTAACAGAGAAAATAAAAAATAAATAAAAAGCTATGTTTTTTCATTTTTTAATTTGTTAATTTGTCGAAATACTATTGTAAATCTCTGTACTATTCAGAAACTTTGTGAATGAAACAGCGATAGTCTCGGAATATTTGTGAATGAAAACGAAGTTATGAATGACAAGTTAAGTCCTCTAAACAAAGAAATTGAATGCACCGAGCACCTCTTCAGCAGTTGCAAAATGCAACATATAGCATCTGTCGCCGTTTTTAGATACATTATGTTGATGTAGGTAGCAATAACTAAGCTGACCACAAGAGATTATTTCCTCTAGCGCATTTATTTGGGACATCCGTCTTGATGTAGGAATACATGAAAGATTATTTTGCCCAATAGCGATGAGGTATCGTCATGAGACGATAGCAATGTACGGGGGTCCCGGGGGTCCCCGTACAAAAATCATATCATGCTGTATTTAATCTAAGCTTCCTTAAAAGGTAGGTAGTCAAACAGTTCTTGCTCTAATTTATGTTAATGTGTTTTTATTGCACAATGCAGATAAACATGGCTGAATCTAGTGAAAGTGAGAATTACTAGTTGAGGATGTTTGCTGGACATGTCTTTAGCACTTCTGTCAGATTTTTGTAAAACTTTTTTTGGTTTTAGGCTTTATCCATTTAACGTTTTGGCCTTTGGATCCACTACTTTTTATCATAATTTGATTTTTTATACATCTTAATTAGTATTTGCAGAAAATGTCATTAAATTCTAATTATTTGTCACATTCTTTCATAAGAGCTACACCAAATCCGTTGCATACATCCTAAAGCTTATATCAAGAGGAATCCAAAGAAAAAATTCCCTTCAAAATCTGATGAAAAATAAAAATTTTAGGTTATCTGCAAATTTGCAATTTTTGCCCTGTTCGGCCCAACTAGCTAGGAAAGGAAACAAGTTACCAAAAATCTAATAATTGAGCGCTTCATTATTTTTCATACGGAATCCATTGAAAAAAATGCATCAAAACTAAAAATAAAAAAAATAAAATTTTGGGGATTCCCCCTGTTAGGGCCCCACTTATCTCATGAATGGTACATGTGATGTGAAATCTGTTTACATACTACTGATTGGAAATTTAATAAGGAGCACACTGAAAGAAAACGCATAAAAATCTGATAAATAATAAATATTCTACAGCCTAATATATGAGAACACCCAATTTGGCCCTTTTTCAAAAAAAGGCAGGGCTACAATACCCAAAAGCAATCCCAGCCTTCCCTTTGTGCAAAGGAACATTTCCTTAAAATTTCATAAAGATTGGTTCACCAGAACTTAAGTTATCGCATGGAAACGACGAGGTGTCTATAGATGCCGCCAACAACAACGCAGACGCTGCCAGTATCACATCAATATACGACCTCAAAAATCTTTTCTGCTGTCGTATAAAAAAAAATAGAATAGAGACTGTGTATGATATGTATATGTGTGCATCATAATTTACCCAAAGTTATGTCTCCTTTGTTGCATTATATTGAATGTAACACAGGCCAACCAAAATTTATAGCATATGTCTTGTTGGGTCTATGGTTTTATTTTGAATGTGATATTGGCCCACCAAAGTTTATACAAAATTACATTAAATTATAATACTATTGTACCTTCATAGATTTTAGTGTAGCAAACAGTAAATCTAGTGTAAAACAGCTGTATTCTGGGATGAGTCCATCATATCTTTGATCTAGAGGAGTTTTAAATGGCAAAAATTTCTTATCTGAAAATGAAAGCAATAGATATCAAACTCAAACAACTTGATTTTCTTTCTTTTCAGCCAAAAATAGAGTTTTCTGAAATTTTCTACATGTTACTAACTGGAAAGACTACTTATTTACTGTCTCTAGTACTCCTTCTAAAATTTACTAGCCTTGGGCTATAAAAGACTAGTGCTAGTGTCCAACCCGGATTAATCAAACATCAATCAAAACAGCAGTAGACATGCATCAGAAGCAAAATTGTCATTCATGAGACAGTACTTCATTCTGTGGTTCTATGCAAAATGTCAAGAAGCCTGACTGTAATTCCAGAGGAAAAATTTAAACAGAAATTACATCCTTGACAACATGGTAAGCAGAGATACCAAGAAAACAGACAAAAGTGATAACCTACATATGTATATGATCAATCGATATTGTGTCTTGCATCAAAGTACCCACTAATTTTGCATCAAAATGTTCTAGTTCATATCATGATCTCTTTTTTTATCAGTATATAAAATGTCCTTCATAGTAAACTACCAGCTGCAGTACCTCCTTGAACAATAACCTTACATGAACAGAATGTACAGACTCACATTCTCCACAGATGGATCATGAAAATATTACATCAGCTTCAACAATGACCAGAAAAAAATACTACAAGCTGAGCAATTTGAGGATCCTAAAAGATATAAGATGTATACACCAATCCTCCAAAACTGCCATCCATTTTAATGATTTGCAAGAATAAGTTGGATTATAATTGTAAGTTTTACTGCATAGCTTTCAATAATAAGCAGAAAGGTATAAAGCGCTTTCATAGTAGGCCATACAAAATAAGGAGTAAATGCACATGTGACAAATCTCTAAAAGAACATAATAAAAAAAAATTTAGCAATGGAATAACGCTTTTATTGTTGTTCTTCATGTTGAAGTCACCATGAGGCCTTCAAAAAGCTTTGCTCTTCCTCATAGTAAGTTCTTGAAGTTCAAACAGCCCCTAGCATCAGAATTCCTGGCTTAATAGCAAATAAGGTTACAATTAATGAGTGGTTTGTAGTTTTACATTTTTTTTTTGTTTGACAATAAATTTCCAATCACTATTTCAACGAGTCAAAATAATTCATAAAAATTATTCAGCTAGGCTTACCAATCAGTTGGCCTTTACGGGGACAGTCGATCCAACGAGGTGGAGGTCCAAGTTGTTTTTTGTTTTTATAGCTCATGGCTTTAAATCAGTAGTATGTAATTCATTGTAAATCTATAAAATACACAACTATAGATAAATAAATGTAATATATTTACAATCTATAAAATACACAACTATAGATAAATAAATGTAATATATTTGTTAAAGTTGGGAAAACACTACAAGAATCTTAATAAAGGTTTTGATGTCTTCTTATTATTCTCTTACTATACATGAATTAAAGTAGAGCCTGATTTGAACAACCTCTCCTATGAATGAAAACCTGGTCTTTCAGACAGCATGCAAGGATTGTTTTTGTGTGTTATTTCATGGTGGAACACTTCCTGCCAAAATATGTTTATGTGTATTGAAAAATACGTTTATGTGTATTGCAAACTATTTAAAACATTTCTGCGGTAAAGTCAATAATTTGTAAATATAATACTTTATTTGATGTGGTTTGTTTCCACTGATTTATTCACTTTTTTCTTTTTTGGGCCATTAGCTTGCTATAAAGTGTGAGGTTTCTCACTGTCTTAAGGACTGTATGATTACCTCTAGATGCTTTGTTCTGGGTCATTTTGACCTGGAAATGGGATGTCGTCTCCTTGACATTTACCCTATTTCATTTCCTTTTCATATACTTTAAGAAATGAAAAGAGGAATGTAATATTATATATTAGCACAAGTACAAAAATATAAATAGACTGACTAACAAGTGAAGACCCTAAAAAATGTCTCGCCCGTCCCTGCTTGTCCTCTAAATTGATATGAAATCTAAGTGAACTTATCAGAACACTTAATGTGCACACTATACTGTGAAATTATGATCAATGACAAAAGCCATATAGCTTCCAAAGACCAACCATTTATGCATCATGAGAAACCACACATGCTCACTAGACCATGAAATTGAGGTCACAAGCATAAGTCATATGGCAGACTGTCAAACATTGTCCAAGACCAACCAACATACAAAATAACATTGACCTACCACTTATTGATAATAATGAGAAACTTACATGTTCACTAGACCATGAAATTGAGGTAAAAAAAACAAGATGTGTTTTGTGAAACACTTATGCCCCCAAGTAGAAGTAAAGAAGATAGATATAGCAACTTTTAACAATGAATGTCCTTCTGACAAAATAATTTCTAGAAATAAATTCTGGTATCAACTGAAAAGTTTAATCACATCAAATGATGATTGCAATTGGATGCAAACACAGAAGTCACCCAAATGAACCCCTCCAATCATTATCAACTGTCATCCAACCAAGTGTGTTAAACAGTGGAGCAGAAGGAGCTAAAAAATCTTTATCTAGAATAAGTCTTGCAGCCCTTTTTTGTAATTTAAAAATAGAGCAGTGCTCAAGGTCCGCCTTAGAGTTGTATGTTAGATGAATGGAGTTTTTTTTACCTGTTGCCAGTTTTGAGTGCAATATCCTCAAAAACTGAAAGATACAACAAAAATTTGTTGGCATTTTCATGAAAGCATTCAAGGAAAGGAATCCAACGGGGAAAATCCCATCGCATTGGATAATAAGTAAAAATTTTACACAAAAACCAAAATGGCATTTTTTGGCCCCCTTCGGTACCTTCAACCCCAATTATCTCGAAAACAGTAAGCGATAGCAAAAAACTGCTGGCATAATAATGAAAGCATTCATTGAGAGGAATCCAATGAAAAAAATCCCATCAAAATCGGATAAAAAATTTAAATTTCCCACACGAACCAAAATGGCATGTTTGTCTCTCTTTGACCCCTTTTACGTGGGAAACGGTACAAGATGGGAAAAAATGTGCAGGAGAGTGTTTTATTGCATTTTTTACAAGAAAGCATTTGCAAAAAANCCCATCAAAATCCCCCCCACCAACACCTTTGACCCCAATTATCTTGAAAACGGTAAGAGATATTGGCATATGTACGAAAGCATTCACTGAGAGGAATCTAATGGAAAAAATCCCATCAAAACTGGATAAAAAATAAAAATTTCCCACAGGGACCAAATTTTGGTGCAATAAATTCTATTTTTAGAAATTGTGACCTTGACCTTTGACCTACTGACCCCAAAATCAATAGGGTTCTTGCCCTTCCCTATTCCTTCCATCTGTATAAGTTTTGTTTCAATCGGGCAAGGGATACTCAAGTTATCATCCGGAAACGACATCCGGAATGACGGAATGACGGAAAGGCGAATTCTATAGTCCCCCGCTTTCGCAAAAGGCGGGGGACAATAATACGGTTAAAATATTCACTGCTGCAGCTCCCCCAAATTATTATGCAATAATCAATTAATGGAAGAATGTAACCAGAGTAAAAAAGTTTTCTTGATTCTTGATTCAACTCGTTGTGTTCTGTCTATCAGTGTTATCAGTTCTTTGATTACACCAGGGATCATCAATACTGGTTCCCCAAAAACGGAGGAATACACAGAAGAGAACAAATGAAATAATAGATATTTTTAGTAACATCCCTCATCATTGATATATAAAATTGATGGGTGTTCCATGGAACACTTGTGACGCCTGATCTACAGAAGAGCCATTTTTGGTCCAGTGAAGCTCTAAAATATGCAAAATTAAAATTTTACTTATAATGTGCATGTCTAGATTAGGAGAAAAACATATTCTGCAAATTTGGTTAAGAATTAAGGACTTGCAGATTAACAATCTGATTTAACATATGAGCTTAGTGGCTTGGCAAACCTCTAGAATCGGTAAAAAAATCTAAGTATAATGTGCATAACCAGACCTGATATACAACATATACTGAAAATTAGGTTGGAATCTGACAGACAGTTGTGATGGAGTTGAAGATTTAAAAACCCAATTAACAAATGAGCTATTTTGGCTTTGTTAACCTCTTATATCTGTAAAATCAAAATTTTAAATATCGGGTGCGCAACTATATCAAGTAATCAATGTATTCTGAAAGACTGGTTGGAATATGATTTACAGTTTTGAAGGAGTTCCACATAAACAAACTGAATTAACAAATGAGCTATTCTGGCTCAGTGAACCTCTAAAACTGCAAAATCAAAATTTTAAGTATCAGATGCACAACTACATCAGGTGAACAACATATCCTGCAAGTTTGGTTGGAATCTGACTTATAGTTGTGATGGATTTGGGGATTAATAAACCAGATTATCAAATGAGCAATTTTGGCTCTGTGAACCTCTAAAATCTGTAAAATCAAAATTCTATATATAAGGTGCACAACTACATCAGATGAACAATCTATCCTGAAAGTTTTGTTGGAATCGGATTGGCAGTTTTGAAGGAGTTGCGGATTCAAAACAGACAGACTCACAAATGAGCAATTTTGGCTCTGTGAACCTCTAAAATCTGTAAAATCAAAATTCTAAGTATCAGGTGCAAAACTACACTAGGTGAACAACTTATCCTGAAAGTTTGTTAGAATCTGACTAGCAGTTTTGAAGGAGTTGTGGATTCAAAACCAACAGACTCACAAATGAGCAATTTTGGCTCTGTTAACCTCTAAAATCTGCAAAATCAAAATTCTAAGTATAAGGTGCACAACTTCACCAGTTAAACAACATATCCTGAAAGTTTGGTAGGAATGGGACAAGTGATTTTGAAGGAATTGTGGAATCAAAAACTGTTGGGACGACGCAGGACGACGACGAAGGAAGACGACGGATAGTAATCCCTATGTGTCAACTCTGCTTACAGCAGGCGACACAATAATACATATATTAATACCTATAAAACGAAAGAGAATAAATGAAGAAAATATGCTAAATAATTTAAAAAATATATTTTTACAAAAAAATTCTAAAAATATCAAGAAACATTTCATCATAGATGAGTTTAATTTCTATATATCAAAATAAACAAACTATAATTTCATTTTTCTGGTGAAATTTTACCGAACAGTCACATGCCAAGGTCAAGGTCACAAGATCAAATATTCTGGTACCAACTGAAAGGTCTCTCCACAAGGAATACACATGCAAACTATGAAAGCCCTATCACTTACCATTCAAAAGATATGCTCAATGTTAAAAGTTTTTATGCAGTTGTTCACAGGCCAAGGTCAAGGTCACAAGGTCAACTATTCTGGTACCAATTGAAAGGTCTTGCCACAAGGAATCCACATGCAAAATATGAAAGCCATATCACTTACCATTCAAAAGATATACCCAATGTTAAAGTTTATTATTTTTTTTCAATAAGTCCATCACATGTCAAGGTCAAGGTCACGAGGTCCAAAATTTTGGTATCGTTTGAAAGGTCTTGCCACAAGGAATACACATGCAAAATATGAGAGCCCTATCACTTACCATTCAAAAGATATACCCAATGTTAAAGTTTTTTTGTGGACAACCATACAAACAGACAAACAAACAGACAGACAGACCAAAAACTATATGCCCCTGAATCTTCGATTCATGGGGGCATAAAAATCACCTGCCAGACTGACATGTACTACCCGAGACCAACCTTCATACCAAATATTATCAACCTACCACTTCTAGTTATTGAGAAATGGACTTAAGCGAAGAAACTTAATGTGGCCACTCAACTGTGAAATTGAGGTCAAGGACAAAAGTTACCTGCCAGACTGACATTCACTACAAAAGACCAAATTACATACCAAATATTATCAACCTACCACTTCCAGTTACTGAGAAATACACTTAAGCAGAGAAACTTAACGTGGCCACTCAACCATAAAATTGAGGTCAAGGACATAAGTTACCTGTCAGACTGACATGAACTACCCAAGACCAACCTACATACCAAGTATTATCAACCTACCACTTCTAGTTATTGAGAAATGGACTTGAGCAGAGAAACTTAACATGTCCACTCAACCGTGAAATTGAGGTCAAGGACAAAAGTTACCTGTCAGATTGACATGTATACCCAAGACCAATCTACATACCAAATATTATCAACCTACCACTTCTAGTTATTGAGAAATGGACTTAAGCAGAGAAACTTAACGCGGCCACTCAACCATGCAATTGAGGTCAAGGTCACATGATCTTATGTCCGTTAGTTAGCACTCGATTAGTTCTACCACTGGACCATATATGATGTTCCTACATCAATTGGTTTTCAAAATATCCTGTATCTTCAGGGTGAAACAAAAATGATGGACCAGCTCCCATGAAAGACAACCTATCTTCAAAGACCACATTTTCCTTTGCAAAGGAGTGGTCATTCAAGACAGGTTCAATTGTACCATTAATATGAAAACTGAGTAAATCTTATTTCACATCTCTGATAATTTGGAAAAAATATGAAAGGATAGGCCATCAAAATAAATTGTTTGTTTCTCAAGCCTCAGTGCAGACAGGCAATTTCTTTTCTTTTATATTTTTTTTTCATTTTACAATTTCTTGAATGCACTAAAATTTTAATTTTGATGTCACTAAGATAATTTTTTAATACATCTGAGCTTAATTCCAAAGATATCTAAACATCCACATAAGTTTTTTGTAAGATTTTGAGCTTTTATAGTTACCTTTTTCAGGCAGACGTGGGCGGGGCTTGAAAAACTTTTTTTTTTGAATGCCCATATATTTATACATACAAGCATATATAAATATAGGCCTAATTACAGTATTAAAACAGAGAAATGAAAAATAGTTGAACAAAGCTTTATCAAATTCATTGTTGTTATTGAAGTTACCATAAGGCATTCAACAGTTATCAAAGTGTTTATACCTCTTGCATGTTTAAGACCACCTATGCTATCTTTGATGATCAAAATGTTACATTTTGTGAAAGATTTCCAAAAAAAAAAAGAATAAAAATACATTTCAAATATTGAATTTACCAATGAAAATTCCTTTTAAATGTTGATTTTAAAAAAAGGTATGTCATTATCTGACAATAAAATAATATATGTAATAGCTACAGGTGTACACATTTCTTCTGCAGGTTTTCAATTTGAGCAATAAATGAAATAACTGAAATTTAAGAAGTGTTTTCTCCAAAATCTGTAATTAATATTGGCCAGAAGTGATCAATATTTCTTGACATCTGTATATACAAAATGTACTTAGAAAAGTCTCATTTTAGGATCATCTGTACTTTGATGGTCCTAAAGAATTTGAACATGGAATATCCATAGATAATATCAAATAATGTTTTTGCTTTTTATGTTGCTGCTTGTTAATAGTGCTTTGCTTAATGTGCTTTTTGTGTATTTTAATTTGTTCCTGATGGTGTATTTGTTCTTGTATTGTATTTTTTTCTGTTATGCTAGTGCTGCATTTTAATTGTGCTTTGTCTAATATGCTTTTGCTTCATTATACTGGTCGTGTACCACTTATCGCCATTTTCACACTATGATTATGCGTTTGATCTTCTTAATCTCTGACTAAACTTTTAAGGCGCTATATTGTAACAAGATGTGTTTTGTGAAACACTTATGCCCCGGGTAGAAGTAAAGAAGAAACATTTAGCAACTTTGAACAATGAATGTCCTTCTGACAAAATAATTTGTAGAAATAAATTCTGGTATCAACAGAAAAGTTTAATCACATCAAATGATGATTGCAATTGGATGCAAACACAGAAGTTACCCAAATGAACCCTTCCAATCATTATTAAGAAAACAATTTTCACCCCCCCCCTTTTTTGGAACATTTATAGCCAACTCATGGTGCTCTGTTTATCAGTGTTATCAGTACTTTGATTACATCAGGGATCATCAATACTGGTTCCCCATAAGTGGAGGAATACAAGAAGAGAAGAAATGAAATAATAGATATTTTTAGTAACATCCCTCATCATTGATATATATAACTAGAAAACACGAGGGGACTTTATAAACATAAGTGGATGATATAAATCGGATAATAGTTTTTATGAAATAAAAACGATACGCTAGGCTATGGAATAGCCTTGGATAGAAAATTGTGTGTTTGATTGACAAGGGTGTGGTGGCTCATGATGTACTTGGCTTCGAAACATAAACCTTTTACAGCACACACAAATAAACACCGGTAGCTCTTTATTCTTCCGCAAAAACGCAATTCTATCTCTTTCCACCTTTCGTTCTCCATTGCCTAAGTATCTCCACAAACTACAATCACGCTTTGTTTAACGCAATTGAAAAGTCTTTTATAGTATTTGTATATTATTGATTATTGCACAATACCTCATCTTTATTTATTAACTTCTGGTTTTAAATTTATACATTACTGTTCTTATTCTTTTTATCATATCTATATTTATAAATTTGGCTAAGCGATATTGCAATACCAATCCCATCATCCTCTATACAAACCTGTTCCCAGTACCACCTATAGTATATGTTTATAATATTTTTCAACTTCCACAAGAAACAGAAAAATTAAACCCTATTGGTCAATAGTCTTCAGCGCATGCGTTCTCCCCACTGCGCAAGCGTACTCCCCACTTTCCCCCCAAGAACTATCTATATAGCTAGGCTATTCCATAGCCTAGCTTATACATATATAAATACCTGTAAAACAAAAGTGAATAAATGAAGAAAATATGCTGAATGATTTAAAAAATCTTTTTTACAAAAAAAAATTCTATAGATATCAAGAAACATTTCATCATATTCTATATACAGTACAGAAAGAGTGGTACCGTGACAAATCACCGTGATAGACATGTCCCACTTTGAGAGTGATACTGAATAACTTTTTATCTTTAAGAGATATCTCAATTATTTTTTCTGCATTTTAAGTGGTATAATACTCAACTCTTAATACAAAAGGGAGTAGGCAATGATCTCAAATAGGAAAAAAGATATTTAGATCCACTCACAGTGATTTGTCACAGTACCACTCTTTCTGTACTGTATATATATAAAATAAAACAAAGTATAATTTCATTTTTTGGTGAAATTTTACTGGACAGTCACATGCCAAGGTCAAGGTCACAAGGTCAAATATTCTGGTACCAACTGAAAGGTCTCTCCACAAGGAATACACATGCAAACAATGAAAGCCCTATCACTTACCATTCAAAAGATATGCTCAATGTTAAAGTTTTTATGCAGTTGTTCACAGGCCAAGGTCAAGGTCACAAGGTCAACTATTCTGGTACCAATTAAA